>JAZGTK010019162.1:0-11512 GCA_036877625.1 Ambastaia sidthimunki | reverse complement strand
CAAACACACATCACACATAAACACACATGCAAACAAACACACATCACATAAACACACACAAACAAACACACATCACACACAAACACACATGCAAACAAACACATGAACATACATCACACACAAACACACATCACACATAAACACACACACACACAAAAAAACACACAAACACACATGCAAACAAACACATAACACACAAACACACATTACACATAAACACACATGCACACAAACATATAACACATAAACACACACATCTGGTCAGTCTTTTCCCTACTCCTGCTTATTTGTTTTAAATATGACCTCATACACATGTGTAGATATTTGTACACAAGTATAGTTTGCACTCAAAGTACAGTATAGTGCACATACATTTTTTATATTTTAGATTTTCAGACATATGCTATCAGATATATTCTATACCAGGTAAATGTGCATGGAAAATATATAATGACATTATATATATATATATATCATTATATAATCAAAAAAATATTATTTTATGTGTAAAACAAAGCTGTCTGTGCCAATACAAATAAAAAAATGCATAAAAAGTGTTTGCAGGTATTCATACACTGTTCTACATAATGTTTTTTGCAGGATATTGCAGGATATTTAGGGGACATGTGTTCAAAAGTGTCCTTGCATTGAGGGAGTGTTTATCTCCACCTGGAGAATGTGATATAAGACTCACATTAAACAATATACATTTCAGAAGCCCCTCGAACATAATAGATCTGCAGCCATTTTATTTGATCATTTAGAATAATCAGAAGACAGGCTGTGATGCTGGAGTATCATTTCTGTGGAAATTAAAAACAGATATAAAATGAAACGGTAAACAATTACTGTACGTACAGATTGTTCAGCGTCGTGGTGCTTATGGTGTTCGCTGTGTTTTTACAGTTGATTTAGTTTAACTGACTAAAGCCGCTCCCTCCAGCGAAGGACTTACTAGCTGAACTGACAAATGACTGCAATCTAGTACAATAGTAGGAAAACATCAAACTCTGAAACAGTTCTGTAGGCAAAGACAGGCGGTTCCTTCAGTCAGATGATTCCTCAACCAAAAAAATAGTGTTTTTCAGGCTTCATGCGAACATCTGCTAACATCTGCTCTGCTTAAACTGTATGAAACTGAATATCGTAATTGTGAGAAAAATAATAGGGAAGTTGTGGCCTAATGGGTTGACTTGTAACCCAGAGGTTGCAGGTTCGAATCCATCACTTGAATATTGTAAAACACAATTGCACTGTATGATACTGACACGTTTAGTAGATCAGATGTTGTGATGGCTGAAGATCTTCTGGTGACTGTGGTCATATTGTTGCTTTCTTCTTCAGCTGTATGCCAATGAGTCTCTGTCTGAGCATGTGGGATTTGCCCGAGTTTTTATCGACCTCATCAATGAGAATGACAACAGGCCGATATTCAGCCAGACGCTTTATAACATCAGTTTACCTGAGAGCACGGCACCTGGAACATCTCTGATCAGAATACAGGTGAACACACACACACAATATAACCTAACCCACACTCTAACCCTAACAGAACACTTTCTACATTTTTGTTTTTTAAACAACTTTACTTTATATTTTTATAGCATTTTTAAAAATAATTATGTGCCCAAAAGGAGTTTTGGCTCAGATTTGTTGGGTTTGCTGACTTTTGGGTACAAATTTTTCCCCAGTATATGGTTAAGTAAGCACACACACCACAAGTAGAGGTCAAGGTTAGGGCAGTTAGCACGGGTTAGCGTGGATAGTTTTCTCCATATATTAGTAACTCACGCTCATAGTGATGACTTGTAAGTTTCTCTTTCAAACATCGGTCTCTAGTGGCCAAAGCCGTGATGATACATAGTGATGTTGGATCCTCGGCACGTCTCGTCCTCAACTATTTCTCTCCCTTTCACTGGATCACCATCATTTATTTGATTTTAGCGCACAGACTGTCTCCGAGCTCTGAAGGTCATCCTACACAAAATAAATCACAGCAAGCAGCCACACGCAGATCATAAATTCAGTCTGTTATCAGTCTGTCTCCGTCACTCTCACACTCACTTCGCTGGATGGTATGGAAATCAATACTGATCAATACATAATCCGGCTCTGGATACATGGAGAACTCCAGGAATACTGTACGAGTGCACTGATCCTAATCACAGAAACTAATTCCAGATCAGTGCTCGTGCATTTTGACAGTATTTATGAAGTTCAGTCCAAGGTCTCAATGCAATGGCTGAAATGCAAAGAAAACTCTGAAAGAATGAAATTATTTGTGCAGCGTATAAGCCAGCAGGTGTTTAATATTAAAGGTGTCACTTCATGAGGTGTCAGATTTTGCTTGATCATTTGAGATAAGAGTTTATGGTCCTATGAAAACGTACTTTAGCGATCCAAACTCAAAACTTCTGCTAATCTCAAAGTGCAAGCTGTAAAAACGGCTTATCAAAAACTGATATCAGATCGTTCATATACAACCACCAGCATTTACATTCAGTGTTCAGAAAACAGTTGTATCCAGTAGTGGTACCCGGTTAATACATTTTATGTTGCATGAACATTCACCTAACGTTTCCATCGAGTAAAAATTTTTTTTTAAAGTGCTAGGAAAGTTGCAAATGTCCATTTTTTTAGTCCTTGTATTAATGTTATGGTTTGGTTAAAGGAACGTTATTGAAACATTTTATTAATTCTGTAACATTTTTAAAATGACACGATCTACTAACAACTTAAAGAGTAATAATTTTGATATTATATAAATTGTTCTGCTTACATTACTGCACAAACGTTGGTAACTGACAGACCCTTTATAGAATGTTAGCCAATGTTTTGAGAACGTTCCATGTTAGCTGGGGAGCTGAGTGTGTCTCTAGATCTTGACCTGGTTCTCAGCCTTACCTCTCTCTACCTCTCTCTCTCTTCCGTCCCTGTTCTCTGTCACTGATGAAGTGTTTATGTGTGGTTGTGGTCTGTGCATCTGTTATGTCCATGAATGAGTTCTGCTATTTGTCACTGGTTCATTCATGTAACGGCTTGTAAAATCAATAGAGTAGTAACATTACCCACAATGCCCTGGGGTCATGCTGACACAGGCAGTTACGTCGAGCCGGCATGTGTTCACACACTGTTTTTTCTTCCTCTTCTTCCTGTCTGATGTCTCAGCTCTCTTTTCTTTCTCAATCATCATCTCAACCTCTTAAGAAAGTTCAGACATATGATTGGTCAGATAATTTGGTTGGACGTTGTGGTGTTAGATGCATTTTACTGTTGACTCAATCTGAACTGAATCTCTCAATAAACTAAATCTAATATTGTACTTTGCATTTATATGAAACAGCAATAGTGAGTCAGAAATGAATTAAAATTTGCTGTTTATCAAAACAAATGTCATAGTCACAAATGTCTATTTTTTTGTCATAGTTTGTTCCGCGTTTGATGCGCTAAAAAGGCATATTTCTTCAGAAAATTGACTATTTTAAAAGCATATGTTACCTACCAACCAGTATGAAATAATTGTCTGTTTCTGTATGTGTGATAGCCAGGCTGACTTGTGTGTTTTTAAACAGATGTTTGGACTGCTGCTAATCTGCTGCCAGTAACTGACTATAGCTGTTTATAAAAGAAAATGGATCGTCACACACACACATGCATCCATATGTTCTAACATGGACAATTACATACCTGTCAGACAGCTGTCAGCTCTGGCTTATTATGATGGATGCTCGTCCATTTTTTTTCAGTTTGTTAAAACTTTATTTCAGTGTGTTTAACTTAGTTTCATTTGCAGGTGTAATAGTACAGTGCTTTTCAAACTGAGGACCACTGGGTCTGTTTCTAATTGCCAGAGGCTCTATGGAAATATTTCTAAATAGTGAGAAAAAGTTACACTTAAAGGTAGCGTAGCCACACCTCCAGTAGGACATCCTATTATTGCATTCGGACTGACTGCAATGATTGGATGAGCATTATATGGACCTGCATCATGCAAAGAATATATATAAAATATATAAATATTTTTAGATCACGTAGTGAATGCTGTCAGGATGCAAGAGACTTTCAAAAAAATGTTTCTGGAACGAACCATCTACCCCTCCTTTAAAACCAAACGTAAGAACATAAGAGACAATATAATATGAAATATAATTCATTAGTGGTTTATTACAAAAACATACAGGCCTTTATGTTCAGGAACTTTTTGGAGAATGTGGGCAGATAATGTTTTGTCATGAGCAGTATTTTAAGCAGTGGTGTTACTCAGTCTTCTGTTCAAAACAGCTCTTGAAACCCTTCATTAGTTTGTAATACAGAGTTTCCCTGGTTTTTTTTTATTCTGTGCATTTTTGCTTTGAGTGCCTTCCAGACACATTAAACAGAGTATTGGGAAAGATCAGACTGTCAAGAGCTGATTGTTTCTTTAAACGCTGTTTTTAGTCAGACTTTCAACTTAATCTGTGTCCGGGAACAGGCCCAAAGAGCTTAGACTCTGAGTCTGAGGATTCTGGGCCATGACTGTGTGATGGTGTTTGTCGGACAGCTAGACACACATACTTAACTAAAAGACTCGCACAGTATCATTTTGCTCCACACACATCAAATTTTGTTACAATGTTCAAGAAATAACTGAAAAGAAAGATTTCTCGCTGTTGTGTTATTCCAAACCCGCATGACTATCTTCACAAAGATAATATATTAAAGAATATCTTGTTCTGTGCAATAGAAGTCAAGAAAGAAAGAAAGTCATGTAGGTTCAGATCGACATAATGGTAAGTAGATGATGACAGAACATCCATGGTGTTGGTCAGATTTCATACATAATTTCAGACCCCTACATTAAACAAGGTTCAAGGTTTCAATACTGTTCCTTTAAGACAGAAATGAGCTCCTTTGTAATTTGCTAGGTTTGTTATGATTCTATTAGCGCCAAAATGTGCTGCTCAAACTATTAGAATAAAACTGAAATGTAGAATTATTTTTGTGTGCATGGTTCCATGGAGAACCTTTAACACCCGTAGAACCTTTCTGTTTCACAAAAGGTTCTTTATAGTGAAAAAAGGCTATAAAAGGTAAGAAAGAAATGTTTCCTTTATGGGAATGGTTCCTTGGAGAACCAAAGATGGTTCTTCTATGGCATTGCTGTGAAAAACCTTAGGAGAACCTTTAATTTTAACAACGTAGAGCCACTGATTCTATACACAGGCAGAAAACATTCACGATATTAACCTCTTATCTTTAATTTGAAAAGAACACAGAAAGTCCTGTTCAGTGACATGAACCCTCAAGTGCTCTTTCAGACATATATATAGCCTCCTTAACGCTTAACGATCAATTATTACCTGCTCGTATTCATCTTAATTGTGAATCCCTGCTGTCTGTCTGTTTAACATCACCATAAAATCTGTCTTTTATTATATTAAGTGAAGTGAGTTTAGTGAGATCCTGCAGCAAAGGAATTACTGGGAAGTCTGTAAAATCAGCAGTCGATTCACGGCTCAGTGGCGTTCATTACCTTTCACAGCGTGCCATTACTCTGTGAGGTACTAAAGCAGGTGCCATCCAGCACAACTACTGCCATGCAGGTACTAGTAAGTGACTACTTAACACTTTTATTTAAAGGAAGGGTAAGTGATTTGTTTCAGAAACACTTTTTGTTATGCTGGTCTCCTCACATCCTGTTAGCATCACTGAGTGATTTAAATATATGTTTATATAAATATTTAGCTTTTGTGATAGGTATAAGACAATGAAATGTTCATCCAATCGTTGCATTCGGTCCGAATGCAATAATGGGATGTCCCACCTGCCTGTCAATCTATTTGCATCATGTTCATGTGCTGAAGGAGGCGTGGCTTTGGAGGGTGCTGTAAAAAAAAAGGGCTTATGTTTAAACATGGACTTCCTCTGAATTAGTGGAATGGAAATTGTAATTTTTCTACTGTCTTAATTTTTCTTTACACTTTTTCTTTCTCTCTCTCTCTGCTTCCTTTGTTTTTTAACATACATTATGAAAACTATTTTATTGTACAAAGTATCTAAAAACTGAAAACAACTCAGTTCTTAGTGTTGTAAGATTAGCTACATAACTAGCATTTGAGTCAGTTCATTTGAGTCAGAATGCTGTTCTACAAAGCAGCTGTCTATGTAGGCAGTAGTCAGCTAGCCAGCTCGCTGCATTTTGAGACAGAGCCTGACTTTACAGAATCATCTGTAAGGCTGATGTGGTTTCAGCACCGCAGTGGTGGACAGCTCCCCTCATGTCTGCAGTGGGAACAGACCTGTGTGTCAGCTGTATGTATCTTACTGCAGAATCACTGCCCTCCGGCACAGCTGTGTGTGTGTGTGTGTGTGTGTGTGTGAGGCAGTTCAGACACAGACAGGGAATATCTGCTGTAGGGAGAGTCAGAGGTGAGCGCTGCCTGTTTCTTCAAAACCGGAGCAGCTGGAATGTCTGTAGACTTCTCATGTATTTCTGAGGTTTAAAAATGAGTTCAAATCATAAACATGGCTGCCGTCTTTTATGTTGATTTACTTTTATTTAGCATATTCAAAGAGCCACATATCTGTGCACAACTTACACTAAAACACATATTATTCACTCTCAGTGTCTTTCTCCTGGAGTGAAAATAGCAGAATTCCTAAAACAGGATACATATACTTGAGCTGCAAAAAATACATGTAGTATTTGGATGGTTAAGCTGTATTTTAAAATGCATGAATGTAATTGGTGATTGTAACAAATGAAGCTTTTTCTCAGAGCTAACTTCATTTTTCTGAGGCATATTTGTAATTGTTATTTGCAACTGGCCTCTGTTTCATTTTTTATGGCTGTTTGAAGTAATTACTCCTCATGTTTACACATTAACTGTGAAAAACATTTTACAACTAGAAAGTCTTCAAATGTTTTTCATTCTTTTGAACATTTACACCTTTTTTTTGATAACGACTGTCATTTGATATAATATTATCTGATGTGATTTCATTGATGGATTTTGACTGACACACACACACACACACATGTTGGGTTTTTATGATTTAGGCAACATTTTATAAGCATAATGGTTTTTATATGGTACAAACTGTACATTCTATTCCCCTATGTTAACTCTACCCTTAACATCACAGAAAACGTTCTGCTAGTAGATTTTTTAAATGCATAATTCTCATCATGATTCATAAGCTTGTTTCCTCATGGGGACCTAAATGTCCCAACAAAGTAAAAATAAAATGGTATTACTATACTTGTGGGGACATTTGGTCCCCATAACGCAGTGAATACCTGTACACACACACAAACACACAGACATTGTTTAATATTTATCAATGATGGTAGTGGTTATCATTATAAATATTTATAGTGATTTAGTTGGTATGTGTCTCGTGGGATGGGGTCAGCCCATATCTGCTAAATTGCTTCTTTGTTTTCAGTCTGGATTTTGGCTGCAGTTTGTTTGCATTTCTTCATGTCCTGTTTATTATTTTCACTTGCATTCATACAATCTCCCTCAGCTATTATAGCACTAATGGATTTCTGTCCCTCTGAGTGTATATGTGCTTATGGTGAATGTGTCTGTTTATGGCTTCTGTTTTCTCTGTGTGTGTGTGTGTGTGTGTGTGTGTGTGTGCGTGCGTGCGTGTGTACTAGTATTTGGTTTACAAGGACACACGTGTAAAATGACGTGTATAACAATGTAAACATGGTTTATGAACTTCCTTTGGCTTACAAAAACATACTAATTGGTCTTTTTATTTTAATTAAAATAATGCCAGGGTTTCTGTGGGTAGGGTATGGGTTAGTGTAAGGGGACAGAATATACAGTGTGTACAGTATAAAAGCCATTACGTCTATGGACAGTCATAAATCCTATATGCAAGTGTGTGTGTGTGTATGTTTGGCTGCATGTTTATTTAAGTTTGGAAATTCCCTTAAAGTGTAAGACATTTTTCTCAACCATTTGCCATCATTGATTAAAAAAACATTTACTTTGACCGTCTGACCAGCTTGAGAAGTGACCAACAGTTCATCTCATTTCTACCTGTTGTTTTCTGACCGCGTTTGACTCAAATCAATCATGATGACACTGAACAAACTCCATCCAAAATGTGGAGCATCAGTCTTTGTAAACAATTCAGAAAACATCAAAGAAAGTAGAAATATGTGTCAGTTTTTTTAATGATGCTTTTATACTTTCTAGTATACAAAAACGAATCAGTACTGAATAACGTATTTTACAGACATCACTGAAACAAACTCTTAATATCATTTACAGATTTGATCCCACTGACCTGGAAAACTTTATGCATTAGTTACAGTAGCAGTCAAACAACATCACGACGAGTCTTTGGTTTGAACAAATAGGGTCACATTTCTTCATCTGTTATGTTCTGAGTTTTCATGTTATCTCTGAGCTGTGCTCACCTCCTTTCTCCCTTCAGTCTTATATTTCTCTTTTAATCATAGAGAGCAGAAAGAGAGAGACAGCCAGTGTTGATGGTCTGTTTATAAAATATAGCTGCTGGCTAAATACAGACCTCACATTCTTACTCTCCCTCTTTCTCTCGCTCTCTCTCTCTCTCTGCTCTGTTATAGTTTGGTTAAGTTGTCATTTCGAACTCATTTTAATCTCAGTTTTTTTTTCGCTAGGGCCAAATCTGAATAGAAAGCTGATCATTCTTTTTCTCTGTCCGCAGCACTTTATTTTATCTGTTTCTCCTTCCTTTCTTTCTCTCTGTCACTGTTGTACTCATTTTCTTATCGCCATCCTCCAGTCTGTTAAGACGTTCATCTCTGTGTGTGTGTGTGTTTATCTAATTGGCGTAATGGCTTTATTCAGTAAACAGTTGATAAGACTCAGACATCGGCCTGAGGCTACACTTGTCTTTCCTGTGATTTTTCTGTATTAAAAAACATATTCCTCTTGTTCTGTAGACAGAATGCAGCTTGAAACGCAGCCATTTCTTCTGCCTACTTATTAAAAAGGCCACTGAATGCTGATGAACATTCACGGTTTGGCTTTAGATATTCTCACCAGCTTTGGCAACGTCACCGAAACTTCCTGCCAACCACCATGTCCCGTCATCGCACAGCTGTGTGATTGTGTGTCTGATCTAATCCTGTTACACTGACAAATATTCTGTCAGACAGCTTTAGTTAAATTAGACGGGTAATAAAAATGTGTGAGATTAATCTGGGCTTTTTTACAGCATATGGTGAAAAGAAACTCATTTTTAGTGAGATGCTTTTTAACATTATATCATATCATCATCATATATCAAAAACGTTATTCTTAAGTTGTTAGCGGAACGTTTTAAAAACGTTTCAGGATTATCAAAAATAAAAAAAAACAACCTTATACCAAGCAATAATGTTAGTACAACATCCTGGAGCATTCAAAATATAATTTTTAATGTTTTTGTTACCTAATAGTAACATGACAGAAACGTTCTGACAACCTAAAACTGTTGGCTGGGTTTGGGGACATAAAGGAAAAGGTAGTTCATAAACTTTATTTGTCTCCAAAACAATGTTTAGTCATAATTTACTAACTTCTGAAGACATATTTTTCAGCTAATCTCTGTAGATTAAAGGGGCCCTCAGGGTTGTGTAGTGTGTGAGTGTTTACACCAGTGTGTTTTGGCAGATCACTCAGCTGGATTAATGTGTCACTAACAGATCTAAACAGCTTAGTCAGAGAATCACTCTGACCACCGAGACTAATACTTTCTCTCTCTCTCTCTCACACACACACACACACACACACACACACACAGTTAAGCTGCAGGGCTCAATAAAGGCCCGATGCCATTGAGAGGGAGTTTAAGGCCAGTTAATGGACTTAATTTAACTGTACAGTGCTGCATTGTCCATTTTAGGTTGTAAGAACATTTCCTGAACATTAACAAAAACATTTAAAATGTTGTTTTGAAAGTTCTATTAACATTCACTTTACTATCAAATAAAGCTACAAAGGCCAAAAAAAAACTTATTTTAAAAAATCAAACATTCGTTCATCATATACACGTTTTCTGTGATGTATTTGTTATTGTAAAGTCTTGCTAGACTAAGTATTTCACCCAGATAAAAAGCTCTAGCTGTATACCATAAATTTTAGGTTTTGTTGAGTAACAAATGCTATGCTATTGTAACGAAAGAAACTTAGAAAATACGTTTAATGTCTCGCATTGTACGGCAACTGTTTTTCAGCAAAAGTGTTATGATGAATATAGCTGTCATGGGTCCCACAGTCACTGTGGGACTGTTGTCTCGTGCCACAGGTGGATCTCCATTGAGTGGAGATAGAAGGTTTCTCCTCAATCTGGTGTCACTCTTGCTTTCAACCGCCCTGAGATGTTGTTTGACATCTGTCAGTCAGAGACAATGATCCTGTCAGGGTCTGCTTCAAAATATCAGGAGTCCTGTGTGGGTTCCTCTGCTCTCTGACTGAAGTTCAGAGTCTTTGTGTTTCTGTTGGATGATGCTCTGGAGTTCCAGGTGTGTTTGTTTGTGTGTGTGTGTTTGTGTGTGTGTACGTGTGTGTGCGCGTGTGTGTGAAATGCAGCAGTGAGATGATTATCATCTTGGCCATCCTCTCTCCTCTTGATCCCTGTCTATCTCACCTGGCCTGCATTAAGTCCCCTGTCATCATAGCGACTGTTGTCACGCTAACACCCTGAGCTCCGGCACTGTCATCACTGCATTTATGGGCTTGTCAATCACTCTAAGAGAGATAAAAAGACAGAGTGAGGAGAACTGTGAGACTGATGAAAGGAAAGGGCATCCCAGCTAACAATTTTGTAAAAACATTTTCTTAATGTTTCCATTAAGCAATGGAGTTAAGTAGGAATTAAGAGATGTTGATATACATGATATATGATGTTGTAAAAAGATTCTACTAATGTTACTGCAAGAACATTTTTGATAACTTTCAGAAAATGTTAAAATGTTCCCTGTTAGCTGGGATTCTTTTTTTCTTTCTTGAACAACTTAAATACTCGAACAAATGTTTATATTTGTTTGTTTATTCATCTGCCTATTTGTCATACATTCTTTGTTTCTTTTGCATGTTTTTGCTTTTTCTTTACTTTCATTTTTTTGTTGTTTGTTTGTTTTGGTTAAGTTTGTTTTACTCCTTTCCACAGTTTGTCTTTCCTAATACCTCACTGTATTATAAGCGCAGTGATTGGCTGAATGTATTCAGAGGTCTAATCTGATTGGCTGTTTATTAAGATGAAAGGAGCGGACATTGTGTTGGTCAAACTCTGCTGGTGTTTTTTTGGCCGGTTGGCTGAATACGCTACTGCTTGTTGTCAGGTAACAAACACACACATACTGTAGATACACACACACACACACAGACGGTGAGGTCGTCATCAGGGCATGTTTGAATCATGGATTCTAATAGTGGCCCTGACAGCTGCACACACTCATACAATTCTGTGACCCTGTACACCAACAGCACCAGTCAACTGAAACTCCATTACCAGCAGCCAACCATTATCCATCACACACACA
>JAZGTK010019161.1:0-11513 GCA_036877625.1 Ambastaia sidthimunki | reverse complement strand
CTTGTGTGTAGCTGAAAAAGACATTTTCAAATTCAACTTTGCCCTGCCTGTAGTAAAGACTTCCAGCATTGACCTCATCCTTCACCTAGTCAAAATTTCACACAATGACATCACTCATCATGACATCATCATATCACTTATCATTCAAATGCTGCTGTGACAAGAACTTCATAAAAATCCATTTAAGCAGCTAACAGGGAATGTTCTCAGAATAACATTCTCTCGTTATCAAAGTTATCAAAGTTACAAGTTATCAAAACCTATTAAAGTTAAATAGAACCTTTTTAAACGTTATATATCGTATATATCCAAAACATTATTCTTAGGTTTTAAAAACATTACACCACATTTTTATAACCAAGCAATAATGTTAATGAAATGTCTAAAAAAAATGAAAAAAAAAAAAATGTAATGCTTCTAGAATGTTCAAAATAATAGTTTTTAATATTTTTGTTACTTACAAGGGAAACATTAGGGAAACATTCTTAGAACCTAATATCGTTAGCTGGGCACTCACCTCTTCTTCCTCAGTGAAGAGTTTGAACATGCTTTCCATGTCGATGAAAGAGCTCTGGATCATTCTGTAACAACAAGAGAAGTTCACGTGTGTCATGTTCTTTTAAAAACTGATACATTAATGATTAAATATTAATCAACAGTGATGTACCGGTAATATGTTCCAAACCAGTTGAGAGGCGTGTACAGCTGAATGATGTATGTTCCAAACAGCACATAATCTCCCACCTGAACATCAACACACATTATATGCTGTTCATTTACATTCCTCACATTTTTCAGTCAGAAACTAACTGTGTCCATGTACAATTATTTTCTAAACCTTCTTTCATTTGTGTTCCGCACAGATCATGTTTCAGCTTTATAACAGATTAGATCTGAGCTGTCTGGACTGTCTGTACCTGAAATTTTCCCTCTGTTACAAAGTAAGCACAGAGCAGAGACCCAGCCAGCAGCCCGGAGCCAATGATGAGGTTCTGAGTTTGATTTAGGAAAGCCAGAGAAGCGTTTGTCTTCCACTCTGAGACCTGAGCAAAAAATAAAGTCATGACTTATAAAACATTTACATTTATTTATTACATTATACATTTATTTTTATCCAAAGCGACTTACATTGAATTCAATGTGTATTCTGCATAATCATTAACATACAAATGAACAAATGTGGCCCCTCACGTAGGGTTAAAGTTTCCTGTTACCTGATATTTCAGGATGGCGTCTTCAAAACGATGTACTTCATAACTCTCTGCATTGTAATATTTTACCTGATGAATATATAACATTTTAATATTCAATAACATCATAAACACTTGTATGTAAAAGAACGAACATGCTTTTAATTTGTCTTTTATAATAAACAATTTGATGCATTAAATATGATTTGAAACAGGGCTATTAAAGAGAAAAATACTCATCCTACCGTCTCGAAGTTCAGTAAGGAATCCACTGCTTTAGATTTTGCATTGTTGTCTTGTGTGTTCATGTCTCGTCTGTATTTAGTTCTCCATTCAGTGATGATGATGGTGAGAGCTGAGAAAGACAAAGACCTATAACATATGTGCATCATCCAATCAGAGAACAGTCAGAGAGGTACTGTTCCCACAATGCATTGTGCTCCAATGAACCCATAATGTAACCAGGTATGTAATGTAGCATGATATTGTATTAAACTGCTAATCAAACACACCTTAACCACCTAAACCAGTCCTACAGGTTTAACTGTAGAACTTAAGCCTGGAATTTAACACAACATATAAAGTGTGCAGTACAGAAATAAAGCATCTTCAGGAGGTGTTTATTGGACACTCACTAAGGTAGAGCGCCATACAAATGAAGATGATGAGACCAAACCAGGCGTTAAAATAGGAGATGAAATAGACGATGGCGATCACAATGTCAGCGATGGTGGGAAAGATACTGAACACGATGTAGCTGTTGAAAACAACCGACAACAAACAGGTTATTTCACGACCTCATAAAGATCTCTGATAATACATATGTGACCACATGACTGCCTGTCATTCTGCCTCTCAAAAGAACAAATTACTATAACTCACACAAAGTATTGAAAGATAATTCATCATACTGTACATTACAACACTTTTAACCTTTATTTAAAGAAGCATGTAAAATTCTACATTAGCACAGAGATGCTTGTTTATTTCATAGCTGCAATCCGTAACTTTTTCTGGGAACAAAAATCAGTTATTGATCAAGTACATGACAGATCAGTGATCAACACAATCTCTTTATTTTACCCTGATTCACAACAGTAACTTTATAATAATCATTTATCATTTGAGCTGTCGGCTGCTCTGATTTCCTCGGAAATGTCAGTTTGGCTTCAACATACATAAAGAAAAGTATGTAAAGTAACCTGCAGATTTTTAAACAGAGATGGCGACAGAGAGGCAGAAGTTACAGAGTGCAGCTTTAATATTGGTCATATTATTAAAGCATGTCTAGTAAATATCTCAGCATTATTCAATCTAATCATCCAGCAAAGGCAGTCAAATGTGGACAGTCTCAGACCTCAGCAGGCTGTTGATGGAGGAGGTTCCTCTGTCGATGCTCCTCAGAACATCTCCGGTGCGACGGCCCAGGTGCCAGCGCAGAGAGAGAGAGTGCAGGTGAGCAAACAGACGCACCTGGACCACGCGGTTGGTGTACTGCTGGACCCTGATCCACAGGAATGAACGCATGTTGCTCACGAACCCAGACGCACCTGCAGACAGTAACAGGAGGAAGGATTTCAGATGGAGCCCCAGCTAACAATTTTAGGTTGTAAGAAAGTTTTCTGAATGTGCTATTAGATAGTAACAACGTTAAAAATTATTTTCAAAGTTCTAGTAATGTTCAAAATGTTTTTAGACATTGTGTTAACATTACTGTTTGGTTAAGAGAACGTTATTCAAACTTTATTATGGAATTGTTTAAACATTCCACTAACAACTTAAGAATAAAGTTTTTGATATATGTGACACATAACATTAAAGAAATTCTACTAATGTAACTGCAAGAACTTTTTCACAACTCAAAGACAACTTTAAAAACATTAGCAATGTTTTGAGAACGTTCCCAGTTAGCTGCCTCTGAGCTAATACTGGCTGTCAAACCTCATGAAAGCTAAAGTTCTCACCTGCTCCTCCACCCTGAAGGAACTTTAGCAGGACGTAAACACACACGGTAGTCGCCAAAGTCTTCCAGGAGCTTCCGTCTGTTAACTGGTTCACTGTGACAGGATGAAATGGGAGTGTGACACGAGGACCAATGAAATTTGAAGTTACGACATGCCGCCATTTTGGAATTTAGTGTTCATTTAGTGTTCAAAACATTCATTTTTGGAAGAACAATTTCTTTAAATAAGACACAGTACCGATGTTTTTGTAGTATATGGGCACAAAGACATTGATGGCACGCTCGGCTCCGAGCAGCCCGAGACAGAGCACAACCAGAATCTGTAGCAGGAAACTTCCTTTAGGCCACATGTACGGAACCAGCAGACGGACTTTCTTTCCAAAATCTTTCCATGTGGACTGACTCTCATCTGAATTACCCAAGAGAGACTGTGAAGAGAGATTGTAAGACAAAAATATATAAAACATTCTTATTATGAAGTGTTGCCAAAACATCCTACAGTACAATTTTTGGGTAACACTGTATAATAAAAATATTTATAATTCTATTTATAGGGCTCTAATTAAATCAAATAAAAACTAATTACACTAATTAAACAAGTTCAACTAAACAGAAAACTGTTATGTTGCTGATATAATTTGTAATGAAAATGGAATTCAGATGTATAAATTAAAGTTTTATTTAAAAACTGGGTCAGTGTTGTAAAGAAGGTCATTTGTGAAGGTTATTATTTGTGTCCTGTCTGTCTGTCTGTCTATCTGTCTGTCTATCTGTCTGTCTGTCTGTCTGTCTGTCTGTCTGTCTGTCTGTCTGTCTGTCTGTCTGTCGCTCACCTGTGCTCCGTGCTCCACGTCTCGTTCATCTTCATTGATCAGAAGCATATACGGTCGTCGTGGCAACCCAGGAGCTTTGAGGCCCAAGAGAAACAGCAAACCAGAGGCAAAATAACGCAGGAGCCAGAAAGCAAACTCCACCTGCGGACCCAGCAACACATGAAGAACGTGAGGAAACATCATGTATCCGGTTTGCTCTCTGTGCATGTGTGTGTATGTGTCTCCACACACACACACACATACACACGGGTTTATGTAAATATATATATGAAATAGCTTTATTATTTATTTTATTATTTAAGTGCTAAACATGATGTGCATGATATAAATAAAAAAACCTGTAAATACATTTACATTTACAAGAATATTTATAAGAATTACATTTGATTTGTTTAATTATATTTTGATTTATAAATTACACAAACTATAAATTACAAAAACGCTCAATTTTATAATAAAATTATAAAACAGGTTTAAACTTGTTATTTACATAAAATGATTATTTTATGTTTTTGTGGTAAATCTGACAATACTGTGAAATTTATTGTGAAACTTTATTTATAAAACCTCACACAGGACTATAGTGAGAACAGTAAAACTGCCATAAGGGTCACCACAACTGACACCTGATTGGCTGATGGGACTGGTTTGGGGAGTGGCCAATGAGGGCAGCCGGTGCTGAGCATGACTCAACAATTTTTACATGCAAGTCATTAGTATTTAAAGACACAGTGACATGACAACAGAAACATCAGACGTGGCGACTGCAGAGTCATTCTAAGTGTTTGAAAAACCTGTTGCTTAATATTTTCCTTTATAAGATCCTTTCAAAGTCTTCAGGAGATTCAGATGTGCTGTGTCATGATGTGTAAGCACTCATACATCTCACTCACTTCCTAATATTCACACAATGACACAGCACAATGAAATTAATGCCACAGGTCACCAATCATAAATTCATGATAAACACAATAAAACTTGGCGAGTCATTCCTGGTCAATAACTGACAGTATTACCATGACACTTTGAAATTTTCTGTGATACTATCTGATGTAAAAGATTAAATAAATTACATGTTAATAACATAGTTGTGTACATAAATATTGTTAGTTGTTTTCTACTATATCTATTATTTATAAAAATTATAAAACCAGCATGTTTCACATTCGGACTTTTTACTAACATTTGTTTCTCTGCGCATCAACCTAAAACTTTGACTAAGTTTTTGCAGAATTAAACTTCATTATTTACTGCAAACCATTGTGATTTGCAGAACTGCTTTTTTATATTTTAATATATCTTGTCTCGTCTTCGGGCCATTTTCACACGGGCAGTGATGCAGCCTGTGTAATATTTTCTGTATTTTGTCTCTATATTCAATCATAAATACCTGTTGACTGGGCGTCTCCAGGGCCCACCACCACTGAGGGCTCATCCACGACATGAACGCCAGGTTTTCAGCTGCAAAAGCTACGGCCCAGTACAGCAACAGAACCGCACTGTGTCCCCTGGTTCTGTCCCGCACCAGAACTCTCCTCCTCTCCAGTCGCAGCAGGGCTACGGCCCAAATCCAGCCCAGCGCTGAGAGACATCCGTACAGCACCGCGTACCCGGGCAGTTCTCCGCCCTGAGTGACCCGAAACACCAGCCAGCCCGGAGCCTGCAGGGCGAGCAGCACCGACAGGCCCACCTGCAGGCGGTAGAGTCGGGAACGTGGGATGAACTTGGGCTCCATCTCCGTGCCGAAGCGGCCGTAGCAAACGCACAGCAGAGTGCCAAAGAGGAAAGAGAGGGCGAGCAGGACACAGGGCACCAGAGTGAAGTAGAAGCAGAGGGTCAGACCGCCCTCCACCCACACCTGCTGCATGGAGACGCCTGATTCACAGTAACTCTTCATCTCCACCATGATGATGATGATGGATCCACACAATGAATATCTGGAAAAACAACATGATTGGGAATCATATAAACTGGTTTTCCAAAGTGATAATGTCCAGTAATGCATTATACAGTGACAGTATCCAAACACTCTAGTACTATAATAATGATCATTTCATATTAACATTTAATTCCAAAGTGGTTTAAGGAATACCATGGCAATGTGGTTCTCAGTATATGGTTCTCAGAACGTTTTCTCAGAAACGTTCTTGCAGTAACATAAGTAGATAATATTTTTAACGTTATATGTCAATATAACAATATATGTTAAATGTTATTCTTAAGTAGTTAGAGGAACGGTTTAAAAACGTTGCACAATTAAAACAAATGTTTGAACAACGTTTTTTAACCAACCAATACAGTTAATACAACATCTATAAACTGGAGTTTTGTACGTTCCTGGAACTCAGTTTAACGTTTTTGTTACTTAATGGCAACGTTAGGGAAACGTTCTTACAACCTGAAAGTGTCAGCTGGGTAATTAATGTCTATTAATAATGTTTAAATCTACAGTGTGCTGCATAAATTCTGTATTAAAGACAGCGAGAAACTTCACTTACTACAGGCCAGTGAAACATGAACAAACCTGTTATCAGAGACAGATTTACGGTGTCTTGCAGTTTTTCGTCTGTATGCTTCAGTAAATGAGTATCAGGATGATTTTAATGCGTTTGTAGAGATTTAATCGCCTGTACGCGTCTGTCCTTGCCGCGTAACTTCAGTCATGACTTACACAATAATAACACGACAGACGCGCTGCGCCTCTGGGTCCTAATGCACCGGAAACACTCGCTATTGGTTCAGGCTAGAACAGGTCTTAAAATATTTATTTTGTTAATATGTTTTGTTTTAAATGTTTAATGTGTACTTTAGAGTTTACAGCTGCTAATGTTTCTTACGTTAATACTGAGATGTAAATTATTGTGCAGAGCGCTGTTTGACTACTACGTAAAAAACGATGGCACGTGCCAAACGTTACTTTTTAAACCGCTGCTGTAAATGGACCAATCACAGGCGCTTGTGATAATACTACATGGCGAAAACCTGCTATAAAAAAATGAACGTATAAATAAATATGATCAAATGAAAAAATACATCATTGCAATCATTATAACAAATTATACCTAATGCACAAATTATTGCAAAACATGTGTATTATCATATAGTTAATTACGGGTATAATGCACGGGTTAGTAAAATAGTATAAAGTTATATTGAATAATAAAAGAGATATTTCTTCAATTCTGACAATCAGTTACAATCACGTACTGTAAAAGACAACTACAAAAAATATCATAAACAAAATAATACTGTTTTAAGGCGATCATTTCCAGAAACATTTCTGCCATGCTGGTTGAAAGTCTTTTTACATCTTGACATCACTAAGTATAAAGTGGTATAAATACATTTTTATATATTTACATCTTCTGTGTAAGGTGCAGGACCATAAAATGTTTATCCAATCATTGCTCAATGAAATCTGTCTGTCAAACATACGTATACACATATATGTACAGTATGTTTTTTATGTCTTCAGTGTTTTGTTGAAGAGTCAGATAACAGAAAGAATCAGTAGATGTCAGTATTATACAACGCTTCTGTGTGATGTCCTGAGTGCCAAGCAGATGACCAAAAACATTCTCTGTTTCTCAATTATTAACAAGATCTGTCAGAATAGTGGAAATAATGACTCAGTATTAATCATTAATAAGTATTGTTAGTAAGTAACAAATGCATTAAAAGCAAAAATCTTTACTGGGACAAAAAAAGCAAATATGTTCCATATACGTTCTATTTCTTTCCATGTTTTCTTATATTTGTTTGTTTGTCACCATTTCTAGATGTATGATGTATTCCTGACACATTATAATGAGAGCTGTGTAAGAACAGACATGTGGACTGTGTGTCTTCAGTCATGCTAAAACATGACATGCTGACTGAATGCATTTCTGAAATCTGGGGAAATTTTATTTCCCACAATGTTTATTTCAGGGCTGTGAGTTTATTTGATTGATGAAGGCTGTGTCAAAGTGCAAATAAGGGTTTTTTAAATTATCAAGATCCAAATTGCTTTTTAACCGGACAAAAAAAAGTATGACTCAGGCATTGCAATGTCAGGCATGTAAATGTATTATTTTATTTATTATAAACACCTAATTTTTTTCTTACTTCTGTCTGTAAGCAATTACTTTTTCCAGAAGTATTTTTTGTTAGTTTTGTGCATCACTAAGTCAAAGATATAGTTTGAATACAATGTTTCAGTAGTTTTTTAGACAATTGCAATAATTCACCACACAATATAGAATGTTTAGATATAAATACATGCAGTCCATGCAGATATTTAAAATAATGAATTATGTTTTTTCTGCCTGACCAGAAGCCAGTAATATCTGATGAAACGACCTGCGTGTTCACTCGTTTATAAAGACAATTACCTTGTCATTTCCTAAATACATTAACCGTCAGGTCTATGATCTGAAGACATCTCTCATTATCTTCATATATGTTAATAACAGGACGGGTCGGTGAAGGCCGGACTCAGGGGCCATTAGTCTGTGTAAGAGGGACTTAATTGTTTCCTGAGTGTCTGGAACTCTGGGCGGCAGGAGGAAGGTAATTAAATCTCTTCCTCCATTATGGATGATTCTTTGTTGACGGGAATCTTAATTAAAGCAGTTAATTATGATTTCTGACAGGCGTGGTCTCTCTCTGTGGCAGGAGGGCTTTTATCATCTTTATCTCGGTTGGTCTACCTCCCTCATTAAAATAAAAGAACAGCATAATTTACTCTGACAACGTAGCATAAGAGAAATAACTTCTTTAAAGATTACTAAACCCTCCTGTAAACACAGTACAATGATGTTTTATTTAATGACTCTATTATGAACACAATACAAATCTAATGTGATAACTGGAACAGCACAAGAATTAAAGAAAATACATGTTAATACATAAGGAAAGTCAGTTTAGCATTTACATGTTCTCTGAGCTAACTTATTAAACAAGATGTTAACCATTATGATTGATGTTTAAGGTTAGAGTAATAATGTAATTCTTATAACATTCAAGCAATGAAAAAGACTACTTATGATAAAATAAGACATTTTGCTTGTCATATGCAAGGGGATTAAACAAATACCACTTTTATAATTTATTTGGGGCTCACAGAAAACATTTTTGACCTCATCTGACCTTTTATCTAACCTTCATGTGTCTAAATACAGTTTACTCAGTGGTGCTTTAAACTTCCTTTGGATGCAATGTCATGTTTTTATTTGTTTATAATGTTTAATACATCAAATAGGATGACATCATCTCAAGAAATACTTGTAGCATTTGAGCATTGTAAGATCAACAAACAACATTCTTAATTTCATACAGAATAAAACACATGAGGTAACTTAAAACATCAATCGAGACTAGATTACAATGCTAACATACAGAAATGTAAAGCCTTTACATTTATAATTGTGCATTATTTCTTGTTTATGTTTGTAAATGTACTGTCTGCTACCGTTAGATAGAATTTAAGTGAAAATAGCAATATTGTGTATTATTGTAAAACCCGCAGCTGTTGCTCTCGCATCACACACTGTGTTTATCAGCTGCTCTGTTGTGTTCGTCTTTCACTGAAGTTCACAACACGCTGTGCTAAACTGCACAGACACGAGATGAAGCTGTGAAAGCACAGGTCTCAGATCAGCTGGAGCTGTCTGTCAGGCAGGGTAACTGCATTAATGGCTTCTAATTTGGCCCGGGGGATTTGAAAGGGGCCGGTGGCGTCTGGACTTCAGTGAAGAGCATCTGCTGGAGACCACAGGAATCAGATCTCCACAAACTCCCCCCAGACGCGGACGGGCAACAGCTGCTCATTATGACACATGCTAAACAAACAGTGACAGTCTGACAGCACTAGAGCGTGTACAGTACAACACTCACTGTACTGTATGCTTGATCAGTAGATCAGAACTCTTACTGTATCTCTGCAGTATATATGTATGTGTACAGTACACACGTTTGCATTAAATACCTGTATAGCAAATATGCTTGCCAAGTGAAGTATAGTTTTATATCAACTGCTGTTTATATAGAAACTATATTTGGGCTATTCCCAACTGACATGGTTATTTAACAACAATTTGAAATTTCAAAACATAATGTTAAAAAACTTTCTGCTAATGTTACTGCAAGAATTTCTGATAACGTTGAGAGAACGTTTACAGAGCATTAGCTAACATTCTGAGAACACTCTGTGTTAGCTGGGTAGTGCAGGCGGGTGACATGTTTTAGGGCGAGCAGTGAATCGGGTGGGTTTTGTGGGTCTGTTTAACCTCTGCTTTGATACATTTCACATGATCACAGGTTCCTCTGAGCCCCATCAAATATCATCTCAGCAAATATCATCTCACATTTTCCAAGCATGAGGGGCTGTGGGAGTCCTGCTCGCTCTCCAAGCTGCTCACAGAGAAACACGGGATGAATCAGGAACGCTACAAGATATATTTTTATAGTTCTTCTATGGCTTAAAATAGTTTCATTAGGTTTCTCGTCTACATTGTTAAAACTGACTAAATTCAGTAACAGATCTGAACTAAGAATACATTTCATGGTTTTTCTGTTGAGAATGTGAGCCAGACGGATCTCCATTCAATCTCACTGATGTCTATGAGAAACAACTGAGATATTACAATCATTTGTGTTGCTTCTTTTCCTATGAGAAGTGTTGTGTGAGAGAGACATGCAAGGCAGTAAATAAACAAAAAACCTGATAAACAGCATTTGCTTTAAACAAAGAGATGAAATCAAATGTGCCAATAAAACCAAGAAGCCGTATCCAAGAGCAACAGATTCATAAACCATCAGTGTTCATTTCCTACAGATTAACACAACTGTGCTGTTAATGAGGACATATCATCTCACACACGCACACACACACACGCACGCACACACACACACACACTGAACATACTAGCTTACACATTTGGTGCCGGTTCCTGTTGTAAGTCTAAACAAACAACAGTAAAAGTTATTTTTGCTAACTCTTTTCTCTCTCTTTCACTAATGTGACAAAGACGTACAGCTCAGCTTTTCTCCTGCTGTGGAGCTCTGAGCCAAACAGCAGGAAACTCATTAACTAACCGGTTTATACAGCGTCACCCTACGACTTACAGTGTCAAAAACCATGCATGCAGTACTACAAACTCTTCCCAACTGCTGTTTCTTTGAATTGCCGGGTCCACACTCAACGCTCCACAGGCGAGCTTATGCAGACTCAACTCCAGCCCTTCCAGCACTCACATTTTATTGTGTTTAATAAACGCCACCGTTGATTTATCAAAGGAGAAATTTATAATGAGATTTGCCACAGAACAAACCAATGCCTGTGTCCCGGGGGTGCAATTACTCCAAAATGACACAATCAGACGTGATGGATAACCAGCTACAACTAAATGTGTTTGGAGTGGAACTTCACGAACAGAAATGATGGACAGCATGTGTGTGTATTCACAAGAGAGCAGTTTACAGACCCAAAATTACTATTAGCACCAATCATTTTTCTTTTACTGTCACTGAGGATTATTTAATTTA
>JAZGTK010019160.1:0-11513 GCA_036877625.1 Ambastaia sidthimunki | reverse complement strand
CATGTCGTCTCTGGCTCATTCTCCTTCCTAGTTCCCTGTGACACAAATAAACATTTTAAACACAAATTGGGGGAAAATAGCAAGAGTTTTTATCCACTAAACTGTAGGACAATAATAATAATGTCTACATTGTCTGTGACACCATTACAAGGTTGCGAAATGTAGCTGGTACTGAGCGTGAACATTGTTGTGTAATTCTTCTCATAGGGAGCGATGGCAGCAACATACTCGGCACTTAAGAGTTCTCAGCCACCCCCAGAGCTTAAACCCATCCAGTCATCCTTCCTGGCACAGAGACGAGTGAAAAAGCTGCCGTCCACCTCACTGTAGAGAATGATGGAGGAAATTTGGTACTCCTGACTAAATGCAGTTTGGGAAAGGGATTGAGGGATGAAAGGACCACACTGAAGTTCTGCTGACTAAAGACAGTCTCTCAAACCTGCCCGTGTCATCAGCACTATTGTGGAGCTGTCAAGCACGCTAGGCAAGGGAGATGATTGGCTGATGAAGTTTGGGGGTGGGGCCAGTGAGGCTTCAAAGTCCCTTAGGAGTTGGTGTGTGTGTTTGAGGAAAAAACAGGTAAAGGATACTGTTATTAAACAGCTGATATTGCCAGTGCATTTGTGTCTTGGTACTGTAATCCCTAAATGTCAACACTGCTGTATTCAGAGTTTTGGATTTTTTGCTTTCATTTGCTTTTTTGTTTTGTTTTTTTGTACTGTTTTTTTGTTTATCTGGACTTTCATGTTGATTGCATAAGATTTATCTGTGTACAATAGGTCTGCTGTACTATTTGTCTTAGCAGGTTTTCAGCTGTTTAAATTTAGGTTAGTCTATCATAAAGTCAACTTCCTGAAAGCAGGAGAGAGAAAAGTTTCAGTGTAGTATGTCACCCAGAAGAATCAGTTTAGGGTTAAAATATCACATTCACTTAACATTTAGGTTAATGGACAGGTGAACAAGCTCACCAGATTATAAAAGGGTTTTCTGCATGGGTTTGTAAAATACAGTCTCAACGCTTTTCTTTTTTGTTCTCAGCTCGGCACTTTTGTTGGTGACCTGTCAGCACTGGTTAAGACTGTTCAGACACTGTTGTGTATGTTTATTAACAAAGAAAAGCAAAAAAGAAAGTGAGATACTATTTGAAGCTTGTGGCATGGTAAAGCGTTGCTTTTGTACGCCAGTGTTTTTTCTGCTTATTGACTGCCGTCTTCTGTGCTCAACTGTGTTGTTGTTGTTTTTGATAAAAGAGAAGTTATTTTATATTAGCACATTGAGCACTAAAGTGTATAAATGTGACAGCGGAGGAAAAGATGTGTATATTTTTACCTGGTCTGTCTCATTAATTCTCAGTGTTCAGAAGCTAATTGTTGTACAACTATAGACTGTATTGTGCTCAGGCTTTTCTCTGCAAGTCTTGAACCTTCATTAACCTTCATCTTCCTCAAGCCAGTGTTATGCAGTGAATTTGAAAAGCTATATAATGACAGTTGACCAACTCTTCATTCGTTTCAACCATTTTTTTCCACACATACATGTGTTAAACAGACCTGTTTCATGAAGTATACATTTGAACTCTAGAACTCTTATGTTCTAGAGTAATGCATGTGTAGCCTATAGATTTAAATGCATTGTTCAGCTATTTTTTAAACTGTCCACATTGTTAAAACCTTAAACCATATATATTTCTCCTCTTAACTACATTTTCCCCCAGACTTTCTTTGCTCTTTATGTGATACTTTTTCCTGGCTAATCTTTAAAAAATCTGTTGTAAATTAATTTGTCTTTGCTGGGTGTCACAGCGTTCAGTCGTAATACTGTGTTAATGTTTTTGTCTCTTGCCTGATGTTATGGTGGGGTGGGAGATGTTTGTGGTAAAGGGGTGTAAATTATTGCCCTTTTGTCTACAGTTAAGGGGCTGGATGTAAGAACCTTCAGCCTGATGCCTTTCTATTAAAAGAAAAGAAAAACATTTGGATAATCATTCTGTCTCGTCGTCTTGTTTGGAGCTTCAATGTTGAATTGTAGTTTCAGACTCAGACTGCACACCCACAGGCTGTAAACATTATATATACATACATGCATATATACACACACACACATAATTATATACACTATGAACTTTTACATTTTCTTGTCTGGTTCTTAGAAGTGGTTTGTAACCTAGACAGTTTGTTTTACAGTGAATGCATCATAAGTGCATCTGGAGCCAGGTCAGATCTCTACCTCTGAATCTCTAGCACGTTATATTTTTAATCTCCTCTTTGGATTAACATTCTAAAAGTCAGACAAAATAAGAGCTTTGAACATCAGAATTAGGCCATAACATGCTGGGATTATTTAAAAGCCTAAATCTATAATGAGTGAATGATAAAGGACAGAATGTGTCTGTATGGTTGTAATCCAGTCTTTTATCTATTGCTGTTCATCCAACATATTTAATTGGCAGAGCAGTGCGTTAGCAGTGCAAAGGTTGTGGGTTCGATTTTTCCGGATAAGTGCCAAATGTATAAATGTGATGTCCATATAACCACACTCAAAACAGTCAAGATTTGACCCTCATTTTCAGTGCAATGTCATGTTCTCTCTCCGTTTCTCTCTAATGTTCCCTTAACATTTAATCACTGATGTAACATCTGCAGCACCTCTCAGAACATCACTGATAAATAAAACCACAAACGCCCCTTAACTGCTCTAATCCCAGATGGATGCGGCTTTTAAAAGTTATTTAAAGCATGGCTGAGTGATTCTACCTCAACACTGTCTCAACTTTTTGTCACTGGCAACAACAAGAGCTTATCAGGCTGCTTGTATTTAAAAACAAATGTTGGTCAGATATGCTGAGCCATGCTCATCATTTGTCCACTGCATTTATTTTGTCCACTTTGTGCAAATACACTGGAGCACACTGTAAATCATAAACACACAACCAGAGCTGTGGACAGCACTGCTGCATCCAGGGAGGAATTGTGGGTAAAGTGCTCAAGGGCACCTCAGTTATTTTCTACCAGCATTAGGAATCGAACCAGCAACCTTTGGGTTACAGGTTTGACTGTAACCAGCGGGCCACAATGGTCTCAACCCTGTTACAACCCTTATGAAAATTAACAATGTTTTTTTTTAATTAATAGTAAAGTAATCATGGTGTTTTTACAGATTGATTACCATTTGTACAACCTCAAAGAGTGAAAGAATGAGAGAAAAAGGGAAGAAATGCAGAAAGATAAAATAACTTCAAAGAGAACATGAGAAAGAGAGAGAGACACGAATGCATGTGTGTTATGGCCTCCCACAAACCACCTGATATCAGGCTGCGTTGCTAAGGGCAACACAGAGGGGAGGGGACATGGGATTAGTGGTGAGGAAGGATGGTGAAAAAAGGAACAATTTTTTGTCTTTTTTCATTGCGTGAGCTCGCACAGACATCTGTGGGGGACATAAGAGAGTGAGACATGGAGGGAGAGAGAGGATGCTGAGTGGGCAGGAATACAGGACCTGAGCATCCAATCAGCTGCAGTTAAGTCAGCATCCCTTTGTCCAATAGGGTGTGACGAAGCTCCTCCAGTGTGAGGTAACAGTGCTGGTGTCTTATTAATGAATGGAGCGTCTCAAAGGCAGCAAAACAACGCTTGAGCTCTCTCTCCCTCGACGGAGGAGACATCACAAGAAGACCAGCACAAGCACTTCTCACCTCAACGATAAACAACAACAGTTACCATCCACAAACATGAAGAAACACCAGCACGAGGAGGACAACTCTGACAGTGATGGAGAACCCAGTGTGGAAGATCAGGAATCTCCTCATCCTGCTGGATTGGAGGTCCGTTCCTCTTCTTCTTCATCTAACCTTCTCCGACCCTTACCTTCTCAGCGTAGATCCATCTCCATGGG
This sequence comes from Ambastaia sidthimunki, assembly GCA_036877625.1. Taxonomy (NCBI): domain Eukaryota; kingdom Metazoa; phylum Chordata; class Actinopteri; order Cypriniformes; family Botiidae; genus Ambastaia; species Ambastaia sidthimunki. The sequence goes on along the minus strand of JAZGTK010019160.1, from coordinate 7,622 downwards.
GGACTTTCGAAGGGTCCCTGCAGGACAGATGGGCTCTGGGCCTCCTTCCAGTGCTGCCACTGCACCCTCTTCCAAACTGGTGACCCCCAGCTCCAGCATGGAGTTTGAAGCAGCTCGTCGGCGCCTCCTGGAGGTGGAGGAGAGGCAGCGCGTCATCAGGGAGATGGAGAGACGACTGGAGGAGCTGAGGGAGGTGTTTGTGCGCTCCGAGCAGGAGGCCGTTGAACACGGGGAGCTGGTGGCACGCATTGCCACCGCAGCCCAACAGGGAGAGCTGTACGTGGCGGAGAACGGACAGCGGCTAAAAAAAGGATTGAGGTTTAAAAGGCACAGACCTACTATCGTATTCTCCTCAATGCTCGGACTCAAAACGTGCCTTCCATGGCCCGTCAAACTCAAATAGCAAAACCGCTGCTGCTTCCTCAGTGAGTCACCGCTGTCACACGTCACAACACGTCTCTTCTGAAGGACGTCAAAAGCTCCTTCACTACTTGCTGTTAGTCAGGAAATGCTCTTAAATCCTTTGTTCTTTATCTGTATATATTTGTTAACCGGGAATTGGTGCTTCATTTAAGCTAAAAGGGAGGCCATTAAAATGGTGCAGGCCTCATATTTGCTGCTCGAACCTGAGATACTGGGCATTTGCTGTAATGTGTATGTGACCTTTACTGACGTTTAGAGCTCAGTGCATGTGTTACACGTTTTCGGGGTTGATTTGTGGGGAAGTATGCAGAGAGAATTATTCTGTGTGTGTGAGAATGTGTGAATGACAGAAAAAGAAATGGGAAGAGAAGGGTGCTTTTCTACTACAGGATGTCAGTCAGGTTTAGTTCCTTTTGTTTGGTCCACAGAGATAAAACAAGAAGGTTTTGCATTAACTTCCTGCTGCTGTAATGTAGAGCGTGTATTTTTGAACCTTTTGTTTTTACAGTCCAAGGGCACAAAGTTTGTTGAAATGATTGTAGGATTTCTGCACAATCACTTCTGTAGAGGGAATGGGGGCTTGAGGAAAAAGAGGCTCTTATTTTTTGTGCCGTTGTTTTCCCAGCATGTGTTTAGTGTCCAATGGCCCTCTGTGGATGGAGGAGAGCAGTTTCTCCTTAAACATTCCATCTGTGGCCTCTTTCGTTCCCCTGTTGCTTAGCAACCTGGACTGACTCATTTCTTTTAGAATGTATTTCGACAGATCGTCCAAATCTACAGCTCACGAATGACAGAAAACATTTCCAAATTTATTTGCTGCATATTGCTAGTCAGTTTGAATATTAAACTTTAAAATGCCTTCCTAAACTGTAACGTTTTAACAATGATCTTTAGCAGATGTTTAAAAATTAAAGAAACAGTTCACCTAAAAATGAAATTCTTAAGTTCTTTAAGTACTTTTAAGTACACTTACTTTTACGTACTTTACAATATTGTGTTTCTGTCTAACACAAAATGAGATGTGATAATGCTGCTTTTTTCTATACAGTGAAGGTGAATGGGCTATCTCACCCCAAAAGACATTTATCATTATAAAAAGACTTAGAAGTTGCAGTTGTATCTGATTACATAATTTCATTTTTGGTGAACTATACCTTTATGCAGAAGTAACATTATATCACGCGTTTAAAACTGGTTTAATAACAGAACCATATTCTGGATTTGGGTGTATGGGTGCTGAATTGGTGGTTTTACTAGATGCTTTGAGGTGACTGTGTCCTCACAGAAACGTCCTGTATATCTCTTCCTCTCTGAGCTAATGAATGCAGCTCAGTCTTGTTCGAGTGATGAAGTGTATTTGGGGACTTCGGCTAGACACAGGGGACTTCTATTCTTAGCTTGAACCGGTTAAGGCTGGAAGATTCTGAGCTAGATAGACAGAGAAAGATGATGTGATGCTGGCTAACTTGTACATCTTAAGTGAGTAGCTTCCTAAGGCTGGTAGATTTATGCAGGGAAGCCTCACAAATCTATAGTGAGAATAATAAAAATAATATTCTAATAATAAGAATTATGTAAATGAAGCTTCTATGTTACACTGCTGGATATTAATATGTTGCAGAGTGATTGTTCTACTAAAATCATTAAGACTTTAAGCATCTACTTCAATGTAACATTTAAATGGATTAAATGTTACATTTAATTACACGCACATTGAATGTTTAATTAAATTATAGGATTTAACAGGAGTCTCTCTGCAATGTATTTTGCAGCGCTGATGTCTTTCAGCGCTGCGTGACATGCGTGCGTGCGTAATGGCGTCGGATTTACGTCATTTGTGGGGGCAGGATGCCTGCAGACGCAACCTTTCATTCTTTTATATCAGCATAAAACAACAACAGAGCGACTGATTCCTAAATCAAGGGCTACTTACACTATTACACATTCCGATATATTTAATAGTTGTGCTGATCTCGATTATTTGATTTAGATTTAGGGCGCATGGTTGACTTTAAACTTTGGAGGAAAATGAACGATGCAGTATTTTCGAGCTACATATCAACTGTAAACCAAACTACATGTTATAAAAATAGACAAACAGCCTACCATTGCAAACACTTGAAGTCTCACCATTTTAGTTTCTGCTCAAATACCCTAATTACTACAATAAATGTAACTGCTGTAAAACCAAAATAATTAAAATGGGATTTCCTTTTAAACAAAATATATCATTGTATTTGCTTTTTTAAATCACCAATTTATTGTTCATCGCAATGTTATTGTAAGAAATGTCATTAGCACTGTCAGTTACCATGGTAACAGCTGTGTAAGGGTTTTTAGTTGAGAAATCCAGCAGTGTTGGAGGAAGACCAGTTAAATTTGTTTGTAACGGGCATGTGTGCATTATCTGTGTTTGTATGTTCTCATGCTATGTGTAGTTAAATATTCATGCCTTATATTGATCACTGTATATACTGTATGAGGTTCATGTACGCTGTATGGCTGATCTCAGCCCGCTAATGTGCTGATTTTTGCACCTTGATTCATTGCACCTTTTATGAGTTTTGCTATGCCAGACGTAAACAAAAGCTTTCCCAAAGATCTCACTGTGCCCACTCACAAGTCTGAATGTAAAGTCTGTCCGGAGGTATGACATCATCCTATTGGGTGTCATTATTAATCTCTCAAGAGTAAATATGTGTTGTTGGACAACATGCTTTTGTTTGTATTTATAGAGGCCGCTTCATTTTTTTGTTCACTCAGTTGTAAAATATTTATCTCAACTAATGTACAACTTCTAACTACTTATTTACATAAATAGCGTTTACATAAGCATTTATTTTTAGTGATCATTTCAATGAAGCTTTGGTCAAAAAAGACGTAAATAAGCATTTGTATTCCAAGAATGTATCCCACTTTAAATCATGTATTTAATATGCTTCGCAAAGTTTCATTCAAGATGAAAAATTTTTTTTATCTTAAAAGGCCATATTCTGTAATTACTATTAAAACACTTGTTTTACAGAGCAAAGCATCTGTCGTCTGTATAACAGAGAAACTGTCATTTTATCGCAAAAAGTGTAACTTGTTGACACACTTTGTGCAAAGGTTTAAGTCCTGTTATTTCTAAGCTGCCTCTTTAAAGAGGTTGAATTATATACAAGCAGTTCGGTGTTGTGGATCATTACTGTGAACGTCCTTCAGAGCTCGTGTTGAACCTGAAACTTTCAGCATCGTTCTGCGCTGACCACAGTGACGTAAAACCTGTCAATTATGCAACAGCCCAGATAGATGCTAAGAGCAAATGATTCTCAATTTGTAAAGAGTGCAGACAAAGCATCACTCCAGTACTGGCAACCCCCACCAGGCCCATCCCGAGAGGAACAGGCTGTTGTAAAAGAGACAGTTATGGATTTACACGCACACATATATCTTTACAGATATGGATGTGTAATCCTGTGGCAAAAGATGCTACTCTCTTAATCCTGGATTTGTGAAACATTTCCAGAGAAATGAGTTTGTGTGGATTGTAGAGGGCTTATATACCCTAAAGAAAGATGCTTTGGCTAATTTACCTTTTTGGAAAAATTTGACACGAGATGTTTTAGAAAAAAAATTTCTTGTTACAAGAGTGCAAAGTTACAAGAAATACAGAGTTTACTGTGACTGTTTGCAAATATTTATTTTCCATTTTTAAAATGAACAGAGGCTAAACAAAATCTTGGAGAACAGGTTAGATGTGACATCACTTCTCATCAATAAAATATATGAAGTTACAGTGATACGTTTAAAAAACAAGGATAATTTACAAGCAGCATTACCTTTCACCTCTCGCTTTCCTAAAACACAAAGTCAGCTGAACTGATCAGATCTCTGCTGCCAACATCCACTTCTGCCCAAAAAAAGCTTCACAGAAGTCAATGAGATGGCAGAAGGGAAAACATCCGTTATGTGCTCTCAGCTTATCAAACATTTATGTCTGCTGGTTTCAGAAACATCCCAAATGCATTAAAGCACCTCAGTCCAGAGGCACAGCACATTAAAAACACAACAGAGATAATACAGAGACAGAAAATGATGTAGACACAGACAGACCATTGGAGACACATACAGAAATCTTTTTTACTAAAAACTAACAGTCTGATTTTTACAGGAGTACAGAATAAGGGCACTCTAAATAGTGCACTTATAAATGTTTTCAAAATGTTGTTCTAGTATAGAATAAACGTACCATTTAATACAATCCAAGTATTTGCTTAATGCTGAATCTATGCTTTGCATGTGTGCAGGCATTAGAAAAAAAACGAATACTAGCAAACATACTGGGAAACACAAGGGAGATAAATGTGAATTTGTAAACCTTACGAATGACTGTAATGTTTTTATGATTTATTGGTCAACTGTTGTTGTTTTTTTTAGCACAAAGCCAAACAGTCACAGAATTTGTGCTGTGTTTTTCTCAATAGCTATTCCAGACTGTTTTGGAAAAACCTATTGAACTTTTTCCTCAATCATTTAACATTGTCTGAGGTTTCTGGAAATTGAGTCTGGATGCATTTCAGTGCCAGTGCTGATCAGATCTCAGTGCAGGGCTAGATGTCCGGGAACCAGCAGCAACCGGAGACGCTGGTACACAGCCAGAGGAAACAGAATACATTTCTCACCCTGTAATTCTCTGTCTGGTGTCTGGCCAACATGAAGAACCTGGATTGTATGTCAATGCCAGACAGTAAAAATAATATCCAGGGAGGGTCTCCACTCATCTACTGAACTTACCACAACGATTAATTTAAAACACAATTAATTGAGTGCCTTCAAGTCTGGGCGACAGTCTGCTACCGATGGCAAACTGAAAGGGCGCCAATTATTTTGCAATTCTTATGTGGTCCTAGTGCTTCAGCTTCAACATTAATAACAAGAGCTGTCATTCATTTGAGCATCAGAAGTTGGCATCCGTTTGGCCTTTGAAATGTAACTGAAACCTGCATGGCTTTTATTTCTTTTCTGACTGTTCAAAAGAAGTCCAGCCATTCATGAGACAACTACAACGTACCGGCCAAACCTTCAGTCCAGACTAACAGAGCTGAGATACATCATGAACCTGGACCAGTAGATCAGCTTACAGGATCCAGAAGACTGCATTGCAGATACAGTCTCCATAGCTTCTATGTCTAGTGGCTCTTAAAGAAAAAAGCAATGCTCTAGACTTGTTTCCATGGAGATTCATTCTCCTAATTTATGTACATAGTTGACTGGAAAGGTGCCACTTCTGGTGGATTCTCCTTCTATATGGCCGACCTGGAAAAGAAAATTGAGGCCATGAACATGCAGACCCTTGACTGCAGAACTGAAGGTTACCAGGACACCAGTCAAACGGGATCAGTGTGAGATAGTTAGCATGTGTACTTACCCACCAATGTGGGTCATCGGTAGCGGTTACTATGATGACCTCATTCTTAAAGAAAGCCAGCTGATCTGGACCAACCGCTCTACAGTCAACTAACGCTTTGACCTTTTTGGGTCTCTGCTTTAAAGAGATCTGACACACACAAACACACAAATTAATGCTCTCTCTAGAAATAAACTTTTACAGTGTCCAAAAATGAAAGAATAAGAAAAATATATAAAATAAATTGGGATAAAAAAATCAGAGGCCACTAGGATAATGCTTCTGATTTGCATGTTAAATGGAAAAACGATTACATTTCAGAATTAATATTTCAGGCTAAAGATGCACGACACACTACCATGGCATTTTTGCGTGAGCGAGGTGGTGGTAGTATCACTGGCACAGTGACGCTGGTGTTAGCTTTAGCATTAGCTGGAGGCGGAACAGAGTTTGCAGCTCCGCCCACTGGACTGCAGTACAGCTCCTCCTGACTGCCTGCACATCCTGGAGACGGGACCGAACACTTGCCATGACTCCCACCACTCGTGCGGCGATATGATGTCGTCTTCTCAGAACTGCAGATGCAAGCAAAGAGTATTTGACAGAGATGGATTAACTGAAGTTGTGAAGTACATTTTGCCCCATATAAACCAGATACAGAAATGATGTTACACTATTTAAAGCCTCATATATCTAAAACAAAGTCTCATTATGCTGATGTAATAGTTGATAATAATAAAAAATATAATATCTTGTTAAAGTTATTGCTTTTGGTTTCAGTAACCACTATATTAGAAATAAGTCCAATACTTTGATCATAACCTTGATAACACTCATTATTGGACATTTTATCATAAAATAAATTGAATATGAAAAGCTGAAAATAAAAATCATGATTACATTGTCATCAGTAACTGAAAACTTTTGCCTGATGTTGCATCCATGCCACTGGGTGTCAGCAAAAGACAACAAAACATGAAACGTTTTTTACAAACACCTTTTGTAAAAAAAAAAAACTTTTTTTGACCACTTTTTTAAAGCTTTAAAGTTTTTTAAAGCTATGCTTAATAGGAATTTATAAAACACAGATCTTTAGGGTAAAATTGTTCCAGGCAAGCAAATACATAAAACCCCACAAACACACCACAAATTACACAGCACAGTACAACAATGAAGCAATTTTTGGCTTTGTAAGATGTAGGACATGACCACAGTGACCTTACCTCACAGGTCCTCTCTGACACTGTGGAGAGGTGGAGTGATTTTTGCCCTCTGTTCCCGGGAATGGTTGCCCCTCCCAGGTCACAGTCTGTCTATGTCCTTTGGATGCTCCGGTGCTTAGAGATCGTGCAGGTGTCGAACCCGAGGGCTCGGTCAGAGGGGATGCTGTGCTGGTTCTCTGAAAGCAGCCAGTGGGGTGGGAACTCTGACGGTATGGGGCGTGTGTCTCTGGAATGGAAACTGAGATCTGAGGATCTGAACAACCTGCGGGGACACAAATTACCTTTGACCTTGCTGCAGTTTATCTAGAATAAACCTGTGGGGTTTTTAAAGTATAGATTTATATAGGCAGCAAAGCTTGTTTCAGCTTCCAGGAGAACTTCTGAATGTCACATCCACAGGTTGCGTTTAAAACTTATACTCCTAATTATGCTAATTTCTGCAAAAACTGAAAGAGAAACAGTATCTCACCTCTCTGTATTGATTTAGCTGGGAGGGGAGGTGGCATGGAGCCACCAGTGGGGGCGCTGTTATTAGGAGGATTATTATACAGGAAGTCAATGTTCTCATAGGTTCTAGCTGGACGGCT
>JAZGTK010019159.1:0-11514 GCA_036877625.1 Ambastaia sidthimunki | reverse complement strand
AGAGAGAGAGAGAGATACAGACTCACCTGCTTTCCTACTATATATGCAAAATGGAGTTTTAAGGCCAAGTAAACAGACAAATGAACACCAGGCCAGAAGCTTCTTCCAAACGGCTGTACTCACGGTAAGCAATAATCTTACTTTACCATCTGCCTTTCAATTAGAAGTTTGAATAGTTTTAAATAAAATTGTATGAAAATGATCCAGCAAAGCTGTCACAGGGGCATTTATTAAACTGAAATGTTCCTTCTGTTATTCTATCACTTGTAATCACTATGAAATTTCAGACTAACTCTTTCAGACGACTTGTATTTGCAGTCTGTGTTGTTTTAAAGGTAGACAGAAGCTAGTAATAGTCTTTGGAAGATCCCGCCTCCTTTCGGAGAGCTCTACAAAGCCACGCCTCCTCCAATCACACGCTGATGATTGTCTGTGAGTGGCTGTATGCAAATACATAGTTTGACAGGCAAGCAGGACATCCTATCATTGCATTTGGGTAAGTGGCCCTGTGATAAGTAGCATAATGTACAGTTTGTTTACAGCAAAACAAACCCTTCAGGGTGGGATAAACAACCTTTGCTCTGTGTCCTGTCACTGTTTATTTTGCGATAATGGCTTCCATGTTACATTAGTTTTAAATATCTTTGTTTTTACTTTAAAAACCACATTGTTTCATGGGAAAGTCAGGACGAGTTTGTATCTTTCTCTTTACTGTCTTCTATTGTAAATTATTTGTTTGATTTAAGGGTGAGAAAGTCCCATACTTCTCCACTGAAATATGACCCACAATCCATTGCAGCTTTGAACCCCATTCAGAGCACAACTGACTCTTTTTAATGAAAGTTCAGGCTTTTGAAAGTGATGAAGTGCCGCCTTTCTTCAACACAACTCTTAAATCTGGCTGTGGGCGGCATTCACTCGTCTATAGTGCACATGTCTGTCCTCAGAAGCCATTTTCATGATGAATGCTAATAAACAGAAGCAGTAGTAGTAGAACCTTTTAGCAAAACATGTTTAGTGTTGCCAAGTTCTCTCAAAGTTATCAAAAATGTTTTTGCTGTAACATTAGTAGAACGTTTGCTCTGTGTTATAAACCACTGGCGAACGTTCTAAGACAGTTAATACATTTAATTGTTAGTAAAATGTTTTAAAAATTTTATAGAATTTTGAAGTTTTTGAATATGTTTCTTATAATCAAAATCTAAAAAACTAAACACTTCTATGAACATTTCTAGAACTTTCAAAATGTAATTTTTAACATTTGTTGTTTTTTTTGTGTTGTTTTTTATTGTTGTTATTTAATGAAAACGTTAGGGAAATGTTCTTACAACCTAAAATTGTTAGCTGGGGTGTCATGTCAAACAAGACTGTTTAATGGTTGGATGGATCACTGGGAGTGAGGTGAGAAGAGGTTAATTGTGTCAAACAGTACAATGTGGGTTGGTTAAACTAATCCTACATCTGACCTTTCATTGACCTTTTCCAGATGAAGAATGTAGATGCAGGTCAGTCCCAGAGGAACAATTTCATGCACTTTCACAGCTAAAGAGATGAATGTTGAGGTCTTGTGTGTGTCATGCTTATATCATTTGATCTTGGAAGAATTTGATGAGAAATATTTAAATTCCTTTTGATCTCAGAGTTTTGATTTCAGAATTTGTTATTGTGTTTTGGCTAATATCTTAACAGCTTCTGCTAGACAGCATTGAGAACAAATTGAGATCAAATTGAGATTGAAGACTTCTGCTTCTCATGTTTCTCTAACAGAAGATCTCAGAAGGTCTCAGTAATCTCACATTGTTCTTTCAGAAACTTTTCAGCATATCGTCTCAACAATATTATACACACTGCACTCAGAGACACTAAAGTTTGCCATCAAAGCAAAGCAATCAGGGACTTTAATGTAAACTCAAACATTTCACATCAAATCTCTCAAGACCAAAATATCTGAATGCTTAAACATAGCTGAGAACTCCTCTAACTCTCCTGAGGTGTAGAAGAGCAACATCTGAGCAGTAACATTTTCATCCGTGTTGATATTCTCTAGATTGTTGTCTGGGAGAAACCATGGAATCTCATCTCTCGTTTTCCAGCTGACAGGGAATGTTCTCAGAATGTTGGGTAATGTTCTTTAAAAGTTATCTCAATTAAAACACTGTTAAGAATAATGAGGAAAGCTGTCCATGATTTGATGAGCAAGTAAAAACATTGACAGATTCATTTGGGCAGGTCCGCTTGCAGGCTTAAGTTTAAATTCAGGATGTTATGTGATTTAAATTATATGTCACAGCTCTGATAGATGTCTTAAGGGCACCTAAATATCAATCCTCTCCCGCAGCCTTCCCTGATGAAGAGCTTTCACATAAATCTGCATTCCAGGGGACAAGAACTATTACAGCTACACAAGACTGTCCATCAGTCACTTCACTCTGCAGCTAATAAACTTTGAATGGTAAGAGGTACTAGTCATAAAACATGCTGTATGATGTTCTAGATCAGTAGATCTCAGATCTTTTGTGCTTAAAGGCTCCTCCCATCTTCCGCAACAATTTTTTGACTCCTCCCACTCTCAAAATTTCGACATAAAAAATATTCCAGAGAAAAATGTATATTCGTCATAAAACAATGAGACACTTGAAAATCTCTTGATTTTTGGTTGTTTTGTCTTATTTTGAATCATCCTGAGGCCCCCTAATTTGGGAGACCCCCAGGTGGACCTCTGCCCCACGGTTGAGAAACATTGTCCTGGATTATTGCCAAGATATTTCTGTGAGGTTGCTAAGATGTTGTAAGTGGTACTAATAATAATACACCAAAAACTCTATTTGAGGGGCGTTTCTTTATAACGTCGTATTTATAGTAATTTCTCAACGAGCAGTGCGGCTTGAGGTTTCATTTATTGTCTGTAGCACAAACGGAAAGGACGAGTTATGTGCTCATATTTAAAACTTGGCATTAAGTTTGTTCAAATCCCTTGCCATTGCAATCAGAGCTAAATACTCACTGCAGTAAAACTCAGATTCATTTTCTGGGACTGTTCTTCTGCCAGTTTAATGCTATTTATGGTCACAGAAAACAGCGTGTACCTTTTACAAAGACTACGGGCCGTGTTGAGCCTTTGTTAGCATGTAACTCTGAGTCAAGTCAACAATATGAATCAGAAATTCTGCCTTTAATCAGTTTGTTTGAAAACACGGCAGAACATGTTGATTGTCGGGTGCAGGTACCATAGAGAGTTTTCCATGACGTCTATCAGAACACAAGATGTTCAGTTCATTGGGAAGGGACCTCAACCATCAGAGCCATCATGAGAGTGGGAATCAGGCTGGAAGTCAACAGGAAGTCTGGCTGTTCTCTGCAGGAAGCTAAAAAGCTGGAATAAGATTGTTTCGTTCTGTCTGGCTTTTGTTGAAGCGTCTGATTCAAGTGCTTTTGTGAATTCCCAGCTAACAATATAAGGTTGTAAGAACATTTACATAATGTTTCCAGTAAGAAAAACGTTCCGGACATTTTGAATGTTCCCAGAACCTTCTTAGATGAATTAATATTATTGCTTGGTTACAAGAACGTTATTCAATTTTTAGTTCTGTAGCGTTTTTAGAATGTTCCATTAACAACTTAAGAATAATGTTTTTAATATATATGATATATAACATTACAAAAAGTTCTGCTGCTGCAAGGACGTTTTGGATAACTTTCAGAGAACTGTTAGTCAATGTTCTGAGAACATTTCCTGTTAGCTGGTTTAGCCCTAGAGGGACAGTGGGGGGTGCTGGCCAGCGCTGGGATACCTTGATGGAAGGACGCTCGTTTTCAGCCATATTTAGAGTTTGAGTGGTATGTATCTCCCCAACATCTGGAGTTTGTTTCTTCTGTCTGAAGCAACCAGATAAACAGTGAAGGACGGTTTGGAGAACATAGTGATCTTTTGCAATCATTACAGTCTGTTTTATTCACTTTCTGTCTTATTTTTTCTCATAAATGCATAAATAAAGTGAAATTTATTTTAAATATTGAAAAGCACACATCAGAGCAGCTAATTGTGTCCACATACCTATAGCTGCCGTCAACAAACAATTAACTTATTGTACCATACAGATAATCTCAAATATGAAAGTGAAAGACAGATTTTAAGTGCTGGAAATGTATAATTATTTTTATTTACACTCAAAACAAACACACAGGCTCAGATGTGTCAGCTGGAAAACTATGACACGGATGAGAAAATAAAGCTAACTTTAAATAAGAGCCTAATTTAAGATATCCAGGTATGACTAGTAGAGGTTTAAGGTAAATTCCAGCTATATGTTTTCCAAACTGTCACCGGCAGTGCCAAAGTAATATACTGTCTAACTTTTATCTCTGCCAGGCTTATGTGTTTAATATATTCTGGGATGCATGACACAGGGCAAAATGGAGCGACGGCATTGAGTCAAACTGTTATCATGACCTGAGAGTGTTTAAATGCTGCATAATTCATGTCCGAGTCTGTTGTTATGAATTCTGACTTTAAACGCCACTTCTTTAACTTCAGAAGTTTAAAACTTTATTTAACAACAGCTTCTCCTGAATCTGGCATCAAACTCAAGAACACCTTAGCAACCACATAGCAACCCTGTTATATGTATTATTTTATATATATATATATATATATAAATATGTTCAAAATGTATGTGACCTTTGCCTTAGGTTGCCTTTCTCTGTCTCTGTCTCTCTCTGTCTCTCTCTCTCTCTCTCTCTCACTCTCTCACTTACTCTGTCTATAATTATCTGATAAGGAAGGTGTTTTTGTTTAATTAAACTCACAATTCAGGTCTTAGTTGACAATCTTCCATTTATGACTTGCGTACAATGTGTGCTGTACTTTAAATGACGTTGGCAAACACAATCTAAAATGTAAACAGTTATTATTTCATATGTTTCATAATCACATCTTTAATTTTTACAGACAATGTGCTAAAAAACAGGAACATCATGACCCTGTTTAAACTTTACAGTGTGTGTCAGTAAACACAAGACCTCAGAGTCACATTTGAAAGAAATGGTTTGGACATATACAGTTGTGTCCAGACGTCTGAGACCACTGTGTTCTGTTTAGCATTTCATAATTCAATTGTCATTTTTTAATTGTTTTATCAGCAAAACAATTTGAGTTAAAAGTTGAACTGAAGATATTAACAATATCTTCCTGGTATGTCTCATTTTTAATTTAGCTCCAGCAGAACCTGTTGGCGAGACTTCAGACCCTGATGATCCATGTTCTCCCAGCAGGATTCCAGACTGTTTCAAAGAGCATCATGTCTGCTTCAGTGGAAGCAAGAAAATTTGACCTTTTATATGTTCTTTGTGCCATAAATTCACTCACATTTGATTAGTGACCTGGACAAAATGAAGAATTTGCAATATTTCTTTCTCATTTTACATCATAACTTATCCTTGTTTTCCAGGTTTTCCATATGGACTCTTTTTGAACCCTGCTGAATGTTCCCACTTATTCAGTCATATTTCACCCTGATTATATAATCCAATGGAGAAAAATATTGTATTATTTATGCATTTAGCAGATGCTTTTATCAAAAGTGACTTACAAAAAGTACATTCGAGCTATACATTGTATCAGTATTCCAGCAGCATTCCCTGGGGATCGAACACACAACCTTTGCGTGGCAACCTTTGCTCTACCATTTAAGCTCCAGGAATAAATCTTAGGTTTGTTCTCCATCAGTTACAGTGAGGCAGAGGCCTGTAAGCTGTTATTGTTCTGCCTGTAGCCAGTTCCTCTTATCTCACGCAGCTACAGTTTAAACGTCTGCAGGTTCTCGGTCTCATGAGGAACATTCATCACTGTACTGTGAGGGCTGGAGACAGATTCCTGCTCTCTGAACTCTTACTGAAGATACTTAATTATTCTCAGGGGAAATGTTAAGTTATTCCATCCTATTTGCTAATTTGGTCCTGTTTGCTTCTTAACAACTACCCAGTTAACAAAGAATGTTCTTAGATCGTTGGCTTCTGCAAAAGTTCTCTCAACGTTATCAAAAACATTCTTGCAGTAACATTTGTAGAACATCGTAAATGTTATTCTTAAGTAGTAAGTGGAACGTTTTTAAAACATTACATAATAAAAAAAGTTTAAATAATCTTCTTTTAACCAAGCAATAACATTAGTACAACATCTAAAAAACTATCTGCATGTTTCTGGGTTCTGTTGTGAGTGTGTTTGTGTGTGTGATGAATTCCTCCACAGATTTAGAAACTTTATAATTTATCCCTTATATAGACCGGCCCCATAGAAGCAAAGAGCCCGACTGGTGACGAGCACACGGCTGTATGTTCGGCCCCACGGGTGATTAATCCCACCCGGTTAATGGCCGAATATCTCATCTAGAAGCAAGTGAGGTGAGTTAAGACTAAAATACCAAAGTTATTAATCAGCTGAGTGCTGGGCAAACAGTCTGACTGATGCAGTGATGGGGTTAGCATGCAAAAGATGCTAATAAAGAGAGAGAGAGAGAGAGAGAGAGAGATTTTCTGTCAGCTGGGTGATTTATCTCTTTTAAACTTAATAAACTGATGTTTCTGCTAAGCACATATTTGTTTATTTGATTACCATAATCACATTTTTGAGAATCTATTTCCAGGTCATTTTACTGGCTCTAGTTTACCAGTTTATTTGTCTGAAATAATATTGGTGTACTGGTAACATAACTGGTACCGTAAGGTTTCATTCGTTAACATTAGTTAATAGCTAACATGAACTAACAATGTATTTTTACAGCATTTATTCTTTTGTGTTACTGTTGTACTATATAGACACTTTTACAACATAAAATATTCACCTGAAGTGTGTAGTGCAGTTAAGGTTATGATGTCACAACATGATTGTTTACAAACATTTGATTGTTTTTTGCTTGTACACCATCAGATCACCATTGGATGGTTCTCATTGTAAAACTCGCTCAACATCATTTGGCCTAATACTGGAACAATGTATTCATGTTTCATTCCTTCATTCTGACCTCACAAACACAAAATGAGACGTATTAAGAATCAGTCTGTAGGAATATTTGTTAGAACAAGGAATTCAGAAGATGATTTAAGCTGATCTGAGAACCATAAAATGTCTGAGTATGATTCATGCGTGTCCTGAAGTTATGTAATATTATTAACTGCTAATCTTCTCCTCTGAAGATCTCAGTTTTCATTCATGTTTGGTGCTGTTTGCTCTTTTATATCAAGATACACTTTCCTTGTGTTATAAACATTGGCTCAGACATTCGACCTAAGATCTCATTCTGTGCTTCACGCAAGAAAGAAAATAAACCTGCGTCAGGATGACACGAGGTGAGTAAATCCCTCTGAAAGTTTGAATTAACCCCCCTTCGCAGAAATCGGGCGGCACACTGAGTCAGAACCTCAGACCTCCAGTGAATTCTTTCTGTGTGATGTCACGAGATGTTTTTCTCCGAGTAATTATTTCTTTGGCAGCGTCTGTCATGTTATATTTAATGATACCTCAAGCTTTGCCTGCACAGATACTAATAATTACTGACAGAATGTTTTTGCAGTTGATTATGAAGCCTAAGTTAAATTCTTCCCGTTTAAAAATGTGTTATGACTTTATTTATAAAAAATCTAGTACTCATGTATTTTTTGGTGCCTTGATTAACATTTTTTATAACCTGGTTTCATTACAAATACCATTAAACTATGGTTGCTGTAGCAAAATTGTGGTTACTATAGTTTAAGTGTAGTAAACATGTTTTTTGTTTAATCTGTAGTAAAACCGTGATACATTTTAATAATTTTTCTCCAATTGAACATTACAGTATCGATAAGTCAGTCATTCAATCTGTTTAAAGCAGAGTAAAAGGTTACAGTGGTTAAAAACAAACAGAAGCCCCAAACGTGTTCGGATAAAACAGGCAAATAAAATCCCATTGACTTACATTGACTTGAACCACAATCAGAGAGAATATTACAGGCGCATGGGGGAGGACCTCAGCCCTTGATTGGTCTTAAACAAGCACCGCCCACATTCACCTCAGATCCAGTTTAAACCATTTAAAAGGTGCGATATCATAAAAAAACAATTTCTCAGCAGTTGAGACGCTACAGGTGTGTTGCTTCAGGAAACAGTGTGTGACAACTGCCTCTCGCCTCACGCTGATAACATGAGCTTGTGTTTCTTCTCTGCGTGTGGCGTGTACTGTAATAATGTACGTTTCCTGAAGTGAGCACTAATTAGTGAAGCTGAAACAAAACCACATGACGTAACAACAGAATTGATGTTAAACCCCTAAAGAGTGGCCACATTGTGTTTTCATAATCATTTTGAATGCTTCACTTAAGCTCATTTATCCCTGAACAGCTGTACGATGTTTTGGTGGAGAAGCAGCAATAATAACTGGTACTGACTCTGGAGGCAGAGCCAACAGCCTGACACACAAACACACTCTTCCTGTTTTCTTCATTAATAAACCTCTGAGCAAATATGATGACATATTTAATTGCTTCAGCTACTGAACAGATGTATCGTCTCTGTCCATGTTTATTTTCCTAATACATTTGACCTCTGAGGCGTACAGCAGGTTTTTAGAGGCGAGTGTCGCACGGCTAGTGTTAAAACTGAATCCTCAGTCCTGAAAATTTCCAATCGTCAAATCTTGATCGTTGTGTAAAAACTTTATTTCAGGACATCTGACTTCTGTGTACATGAAATAAAGATTTGGTCATGGCTGCTCATACATTAATACAGATACAGTATTTGATAATACAGATGGTGTATTTGATTGGCATTTGATCTGACTTTGTATAGCAGTATAGAATAGTATAGCACACTACAGTACTGTTCAGTACAGTATACAGTACTGTGCAGCATATTATAGTATAGTACAGTACAGTATAGTATTGTACAGTATGGTAAGGTATAGTATATAAGAATAGCCCCAGAGCTTATTGACAGACTCGATTGATAAGTGGATTTCTCTGAACTGTATACACTGTAAGTACATACAATATACTGTATAGTATACAGTATACTGACTAATAAGTATTTAATGTACTTCTTTTTTATGTTTATTTAATTTTATTTGCCACAAAAATAATTATAATATAATGTCTTAAATCATTTTCATTTGCAGCCTAAATATTAACCAATGCTCATCAAATAATGATTTCTTTTAATCCTTTTTATTCTGTTATGTTGTTTGCAATGCATCATGGGAAAGTACATTCGGTATGTTCTTTGTTTTGAATCAGATATTGTGACGGTGTTTAGAGTCAGTGCTGGTTATGATTCAGAATTATCTGTGTAGTTGCTGTTGTGTTCTGCCTCATAGCACAGTTTGTGCTTCAGTATTTGGCCAAGCACACGTTTTATTCCTGCATGCGGCTGCCCTGCAAACGCTGCAGACGCTGGAAACAGCTTGTTATCTGGAGAACTGTCACAGAGTTGTGCTTGAGAGCGTTTGCAGCTGACTGGAGGTCTGTGGTGACCTCCTCTCCCATGCTGGACAGGTTGAGCTCCATCTGTGAGCCCCCAGACCTCCGGGCAGAACCGACTGACCCAGGAACAGCATGTGGCAGGCTGTCACGATGATCCATCTGTCATCAACCATCATGTGGGTACGTTTCATGAAACAACTAAATCTGTATAAAAAACTGTAAAGAAAAGTTCTTTTGAAACTCTTTTGAGTGTAAGGTCATACACAATGTCTGGATTATATAATTATTTTTACATGGCTAGACATTTAAAACAAAGAAAGTCTGTTTTTGCCACCTGCGACCCTGAGCTAGTCAGCATGATAAGTGTGTTTGAACCAGGAGTTTGTGTTTTATCACCTTTTAACCATTGTGTTTCCATAATGTTCTGATCAACACCATCACCCCAAATGCATCAAGAACTTCCTGTTGTTTTACTTATCACCTAAATTTCCCAGAATTCCTTTTCAGCATCTTAATTGTCATCTCCGTACAACCTTGTATGCGCCTTTCCTTTGTTTATTGTGGCTTTTTCTCCTCCCGCAGTATTCCCACTTGGATTTGTTTTGCTGTCTGGATCTCTCATTATTTTTGCGGGAGGAAACGACATGTGCGATGGAGAAAGAGAGTGAGGTCAAGGGTCAACGCAACTGGCCCTAATTTTCTCAGCGTTTCCCTCTATTTGTTTACAGCCAATATGAGAATGACTTGGAAGACCGAGGCTCTTGAGAAAGTGAAATAAATGGAGATGGAAGAGGCCAAAAGCTCAATGGGTTTTGGGAGAGATTGAGAAAATTCCCATGAGGCGCTAACAATGCGAACATGCAGCGAATGATTGCGGCCTGTATAAGAGAACAAAGCTAAATCGCGAAAGCTAATTGAAAGCATCGTATCTCTTTTCAACGCAATGAAGCAGCTTATTAGAAAGATAATTGAGCTGGAAATGAAGATCCGGCGAGGGAGTTTAGCGCTAGTCATGGTTTGGTAATGGCGAAACCACAGCGCTGGCATGACGTAAAAACAGATTGCATGAGAAGACTTCATTAGGGAGTCAGTGGTCTGGCGTCAGACTCTGAGCTTGTGTTCAGCTGTCGTGTGTATTGTTACTGCGAGTGACAGGCTGTGTACTGTGTCACAAACTTGTGTTTGGTGAAAGAGAAGCTTGTTCTTCTTCATATGAGTTTTGGGAACTTAATTAGTCCTTAATTGCTTTACAAATAAACATTAATGAGTTGTTAAAGGAACATTTGTCCCCACAAAGAAAATCCTGTCTTTATTCACTCCCTTAAAATACTTCCAAACAAGAAACAGAAAGTTATTTACAATACAGCATTGTAGACAAGGTCACTATAAACTCATGTATAAAATAAAGTTGTTTTAAGATCCACATAAAAACACATTCAGCTGTAGAAACAACATGAGGGTGAGAAAATAAACAGAATTTGTATTATTCGGTGACTGTTGCTTTAATTTGTCATGATCTGTAAATGTTAGTCACAATTCGTGGAAAGTCATTATAGTCAGTACACAGCAGACCCTCCTCAGCACTGTCACAGAGACAGAAGTGTTGGAACAGGAAATGATGTCACATTCTGGCAGCTTTTGAGGAGACGATTAAATCACAGAATCAGAAGAACTGAAGACATTCTGAGGTTCTGAAGTTCTCATGCATTCTCAAGTCTGTGTAATGTGAGATTTCCAGCCCAGTACAGCTGGATCCAGACCAAGTCTGTCCACAGTAGCACATTAAAAAAATTCCACAGCAGATAAAAATAGAGCATTTATTGTATCCCCACAGGTCTCAGACAATAGGCCCTCATCAGAGCCTTTGTCCTGATCTCTGACCTCTGGTTCCAGCCCTGTACTCCACCAGTCAGACACCATGCTGTGGTTTCTATTTGGGATTTACTGATCATGGGAAATAAGCAGAAAAATAATATTGTGTGACTTTATGTTGACATTAATGTTTCAGTAAATCTCACAATGACACGACCGCAACATTTCCCCTGAAATCAAATGAAAATGAAAACC
>JAZGTK010019158.1:0-11514 GCA_036877625.1 Ambastaia sidthimunki | reverse complement strand
TGTCTGTTCCTTTAACAAGCGTGTGTGAATGTGATTCTGTAGCAGATCTTTTTTACTGCCGATATCAAACATACAGTATTTGATGACTGTCTTGTCATGCTTCTAATAAAACAGAAGCGGATCGAATAAAATCTACTAAAAAGAGCGTCTCTTATCAGTGAATGAAGACATACTACTAGTACACTTGGTGTATAGGGAACACAGTAATGTTTTTATTTATCTGAACTTGTTAGGCAAGAAACATAATGATTGCTGCAGAAAGAAACGTGAAAAATTTGCTGCCAGGGACCATAAAAGTGAGTTCAGATCAACTCGTGTCTAATACCAGATCAAAAGGGAAGAACTTATTGCTCAGTATCGCTTGGTCGTTTAAACAGTAAACGTACATTTGAATTGGTACAACACCAAACAAATATCTTAGAAAGTCATTTGTATGCTAGGAATTGTATGCACCGTTGAAGGTTGTTGAGGTAACTGCTTTGTTGCATGACATATGACAAAAAACACAACAGCATGAGGACAAACGTTAGATACGCAAGACAAATGCTACATTTTAATGAGAAATTACATGATGTGGCCAATGAGAACAGAACAGAAACAGGGCTACAGCTAGAAATAAGGTTACAAAACTAAGTGTGGTGGGGAAACAAACGATTTGACTTGCACAACTATGATAAAACATCATATTTACATACACAAAAAATACAGCTTTTGAGCTTCATACAAAAAATATTCTCTGTCTCATGCAAATATCTAACTTTTTGGTTTGTCCAAAAGAGGATTCCAGCTCAAAAACGGAATAGACATTTAGACTTGACATCACTGAATACAATTTTCCTTTCTTAGAGGACAACAACTTAAGGCAGCAGAGATAGAGATGGCTCCTGGTGAGAGACATCTGTGGTATTGACTTTTAAGGGAACGGGGCTGTCTGACATATCAGTGAAGAAGGAAATCAGTTCTGGCTCTGACCGGTAACCTCTTCTGGTACCAGAAATCCACAAAAACACTCCAGAATTGCATAAAAGACTTTGTTCAAAACCGATGGCTCAGTGGCAGATTAAAAAAGCGAGTCAAAACACTAAAATATGTCATGCAGTATTTTCTGTCATAATTAAGATAATAAATAATACAGACACACTAGAGGATGAAGGGAAACTGACAAGGACAAAATGTGCTATAACTCAAACGTTCAAAAAATATTAAACAAACCTACGGTGGCTTGGATTTGAGCTTCTGTCAGAAAGTCAAAGCTGTCCCCATATTTTACAGTTGATTTATCTATGAGGAGATGTTTAGAATTTGAACCACCACCACACAAAAATTTTATCCAACTAATCAGTTAAACTGTTAAGTTGATATAAGCTTTCAATGGGTTTTAAAATCAACACAGAAACATGGAAATAAACAGAAATTTCTATGGAGTTTGACCTCAAGATAAAGACAGAACTGATAACACAGTATATGTACTAATAAACGTAACACTGACGAGGCCGTCAGTCGAACGCCATCTCTTGGCTTTTTCTCACGCAGCGGGCGACTTTCCTCTTAAACTCCCCGTTGGGATCTTCTCGCCACTCTTTCTGCAAGACGAACGCAAAATGGCAGTTAAATTAAATACAGCAAATACTGAGACTGAGCTTCACAAAACTGCTGAACTTACAGCTGCGTCCACATTTGCCGGGGAGTCGCCGTTGGGGTCGGCTAACATGGAGATCACGCTAATCATAATGGTCTCTACGGTGTGGATGGGCAACCAGCGCTCCTCGGGTTTCTCATAGCCAAATTTGTCCTCTCCGGGCTCATGTAGGATGGAAATGCACACGTCTCCATTCTTTGCAACTGTTGTTATAAAGAGATAAAGAATATTGTATAGAATATAGAATGCTTTCAGTACCAGCCAGCCAGCCAGCCACAGAGAACCAAGTGCCCTTAAAATAACACACACATGCTCTCACCATTAGGATGCCAAATCTCTGTAATAAACTTCATCTTGGGAGGCCGAAGTGGGTAATCGTGAGGAAAAATGAGATGCGCCTTAAAAAATCCACCCTCACTACAAACCAAGGAAAGAAAACAGTAACTTATTGCTGGACCCGTTTCAGCAAAGTAGGTCAATGCTGAGACAAGACCGGATCAGTTAACCGGGTACTGATACAGCTAAACTAAAGAAACAACATTGTAGTTAAGGTTAAGGTAAACTTACAACAGTGTGTCTTGAGGTCCGATCACGACAACCTCCCACTGGTAAATATCATCATCATCTATCAGACCAGCAGAAAAACCTTCAACTGGGTTCTTGTTGAGCTCTGTAGACACACAAGACACGCATGACTTAAAAACACATAAAACACAAGAACAGCAAAGCTGTCATGTTATTGTGCTGAATAAAGCACCAAAACTTAAAAGCCTTACAAACACGTGTCAACCCTTCCTATAACCTACTTCACATTTAACGATATAGTATTTTAAAATAATTAACTAGTTTAAAAAATATGTGTTTTAATTTTATTAAAGAAGTGATTTAGTTAAAATGAAGGTGGAAGCTGGATGATCAACATGTTTATGCCTCACTAACTTATTCAGGGAGCATGTTAGCAAAACCTTTTGACCTTATTATATTACTGCAGGGGATATGAAGCCTATATGTTTATATAGAAACACTGACACACTGTGTATCATCACACATCGTGTCATTTTGTTTTATAAGTGTAAATAAAAGAGTAAGAACACAATACCGGACGTCTGTTGTACTCTTATGCTAACAGTTAGCCACCTACCTGCTAGCTGTTTTCGCAAAAGCAGGGCCGATTGCTCAGTCATGTTAAAACAACTAATTTCAACTAAATATATAAAGTCACTAATGAAAACTAGACTAAATAAAGTCGCTGAATTCAGTGTAAAAGATACAGTTGCTCGCCGCTGAGCTGTAAGTCTGTGTGTTTGAGCTCTACTGCACATGCGCCAGAACTGACACACGTGATATTGACGCCGGCTGTGTTTCAAATCACAAGTCAGCTGTCTACTTAGACTGCACTTCTGAGCGTGCTTTAAGAAGATGTTTAGGTTTAAAATCAAGTTTGAGGCCATCAAGGGCGCGTTTTGAGGCAGTGCGCACATGAGGTTTATATTAATTTCCTTGTAATAATTTGTTTCTTATACTTTCCACCTCGTTTTTCTTTAGATGAAATGATAAAATAAGAATTTAATTGGATCGTATCTTGAATTTTGGTGCAATAAGAACTAATATACACTAGATGGCAGACACAACTCACAAAATGTAGGTAAAAACACTGAGGACGTTTGTGGTTTAATTTGGTGTATTGTGGTTATTATTCCCAGCTAACAGGGAACACTCTCAGAACGTTCTCTAAACGTTCTCTCAAAGTTATCAGAAAACGGATACGTTTACATTGAAATATAACAAACGCTTATTCATTGGTCTGTACATCAGCCTAAATCTGTGAATTAATAAAAACTCTGACCAATCCTTTATCTTAAGTTTACAATCTTCTTGACATGCCAGAATGGTACATTGGCTTTAATCAGAACCATACAGGGCGAGTATTTGGCTCACAGCCCAGCACTGATACCAAACATAGACTGACTATGAGAAGAGTCACTAGCAACTACATTCCACATTCAGTGACATTCAAACAAGGGGATGGTTTTGTAAATAAACAGACATGCCCAGGTGAGAACAGGAGCACATTGTGTACATTTCCTGTCTGTTTTATCTGATAGCTCACAGTCTGGAATGATGTACCTGCCAGATCTACTCCAACTTATCTTGTGTTGATATGTTTAGCATTCAACTGTCTTACACGGAGTACATGATGGTACATTCAAACAAATCATGTTTATGTGTAATCTTACAGAAACATCTCTCTCTTCTCAGCTGTGGGGATGCCCAGCTCACAGTTTTAGGTTTTAAGTATGTTTCTGTAACATAGTAACAAAAACTAGTAACAAAAATGTTATTTTGAAAGTTTTAGGAAGGTTCAAAACATCCTATTTTTCAGGAATTGTACTAACGTCTTTGCCTGCTTATAGGCATATTATTAACTGCTTATAGTTTTATTATTTTTAAAACATTCCACTAACTACCTAAGAATAATGTTTCTGATATGTGATATAACGTCTATAATGAAAAACTTTCTACTAATGTTAATGCAAGAGCATTTTGGATAACTTTGAAAGAGCTATTAGAGAACGTTAGGCAACATTCTGAGAATATTCCCTGTTAGCTGGGTGACAAAAAAAAATCATCCTTTGCTTTATTAATAAAGGTTACTGGTTACTGGAGAAGCTACCCAACAATTTTATGTTGCAAAAACATTTCCCTAATGTTAAGTAATCAAAATGTTAAAATGTTATTTTAAGAATGTAGAGAAACGTACTGGACCATCTCATATCTAATTTCATTCAGAATAAATCAGTAGAGATAAGACTCAGACGATTAACAGGTGATGTTTCCAAAATAGTAGTAGTCAAGTAAAAGTATCTTCTACTTACTATTTTACTGACTGCCTCTGTTGGCAATTATGCCTGTTTTAATGAGTTAAATTTAGTTTTTTGATGTTGGTGTGCATTGATGTTCTGAGGTCTGTTGTGTTTTTATCAATACTCATTTAAAATGCAGTTAATGAATGTTTTACTCTCAGTAAGTGATCCTGGAAAAAATCAGATTTAACATATAAACAACATGGAAAGCAACATGTCATATCTCCATGACAACCAGCTTCTACAAAACTAATTTGGCTGTTTCCAAATTAATCGGATTTGTGGCTCCATTTGTCCTTTTCATCTGTGAAAATAGTTTGTAGCCGTATCTTGTGTTCACATATATATACGCTTTTCCTTGTAATGATGCCTGAGAAACTGTGAAGGACAGTGTGTATGAAATGAAAATATAAAACCATTGTTTTGGCCAACAGCATGAATTATAAAACTGAAACATTTTATATATGTGACAACCTGACCTTAGATGAAAGATACGTTTCACCTTACAACAATGTAACCTTCAGGTTAAATTCACCCTCATTCACTCTGCTTAATGAATACTAGGTTGGTTTAATTTGAGTTTTAAATATATGTAACTAGTTATTTAAAGCTACCCTTACATTTACTGTAATGTAACTTTTATAACATGCACCTAACAAACAAAAGTGCCATTGCTTTGAGGCACCATTTGGGTCTCAGACGTGCAGTCTTTTTAGGGAACATAAGTTTAACTCTCTCTACAATAAAGTGTAAATGTTTATTCGCGTTGTGCATGCAAACTTTGTCTACATCTGGAATGACGTCGACCAAAACTTCTCGAACAAGCGGGTCAGCTGATCCTCACCGAAGTGACGAACACAGTCAAAGCATGAACGGGATTTCCGGAGTCGCGCAGCCAATGAGCGCGTTCCACATGCGGCCAGCGAGCGCGCAGCGTGCGGATCAGGCGAGCGGCGACGCGCGATTGGTGCTGATGGTGCTGGAGCTACGGACACCGGCACGAACTGCGGATAGATCCGCGCTGTCAGGACGAGAGACGGTCCCGGTTTGTGTTCAAGCATATCATAAGGGGTCTCAATAGGGTACGAAACGCAACAGCCGGCGAGTTAATAATGTGCGTTGTGTACTAGTTAGTGCTAGTAAGTTTTAGTTTGATCACTTTTTTGACTATTTTAAGCACAAAAAAAACACCCTCGGTGAACTATAGCCCCCCGACGTTTTGGATCAAGTTTAACCGGGGTCCGAAGGTCTCGGGACTGACGGCTTGAAGAACCCATTGGACGGGAACGGGGGTCCGGTGGTCCGTGCACGATGGAGAACGCGCACACGAAAACGGTGGAGGAGGTTTACAGCTATTTCTCCGTGAACGAGAGCACGGGACTCGGCCCGGAGCAAGTGAAGCGGCAAAGGGAGAAATGGGGAGCGAACGGTGAGTGAGCGAGCGTGGCCCGGCTAATGCTAACCGGGTCGATCCGGGCTTGTCATCGCACGTTACCGGAAAGCAAAAGGTTATTGCGTGATGATGACCGAGCGTTGCTACGCCCGTGAATAACCGAGCGCACGCGGCGCTGCTCGTTTCATCAGCCGGCGTGGGTCCGAGAGGACGGCGCGTGACGTCACTGCTGCATGTCTCCAACCCAACACTTAATATTCAGATGTTTCTCATTTTACTGTTTGTTTGTGAATAAAGACAACCTCAAGTGTTTTATCGAGGAGGTTCAAAATCAAGACTTGAATATGTAAAATACAAGAACTTTTTAAAGGCTCTAATGTCCTTTTTCTCCCTTTATCTCTCCATGCTGTGACCCTCCGGGTGTCCCACAGAATTGCCAGCAGAAGAGGGTAAATATGAGCCTTGTTTCTCACAAGCGTGTTCATGCATTTCAAACCCTGCTCATGTGTTGTCATGCATCCGTGTGTCTCTGTCTTCAGGAAAGTCGCTGTGGGAGTTGGTGGTGGAGCAATTTGAGGATCTTCTTGTGAGAATTCTTCTCCTGGCAGCTTGTATTTCTTTTGTAAGTATCTAAAGACAGGAGCAGCTTTAAATGCATTATTGCATATATTGCGTTCATTAAGAAGTTTCATATTCCATTATGAGGTTATTGTTGAAAAGTTGCAATTATTTGTTATAAAACCCTGTTATGTGCTAAAAGACACGCGAGTGTCCCATAAAAGCTTTGTGGGAAATTGTGATCATGTTACACAAGATGCTTTCCTGTCATCACAGCACGCGGTGGTGATATACGGAGGTTCATGAATGCTGTGTGAGGTCTTCAGTGTCATGTTTCTCTGCTGGAGTCAGACGTTGGAGACATGCTGTGAGCTCAGAGGATCTCACTGAGAACAGTGTAAATGATCTAGGCCCAGAGGTTAAATAACCGTTAAACCGACTTTGTCATCGACTTTCTGTATTTAAACGCTTGGATTTGTTGCATCAACATTACTACAGCATGCTTGTGTACATGATAAATATATAGTGAGGGGGAAGGAATGTCGTGTCTCACAGCGAGTAATTCATGTCTCGTATTGGCCGCTCGTGGCATATCTTCTCAGCTGGCTTCTGCATTGTTGTGATGTTACACAAGTAACCGGCAGTGGGGAAGGTTGCTCCCTCAGAGTAAATTCTGTTTGCTGTCCATGATTTCTCTGACTCATGCAAACACTTTTGAGTCTGTCTCTGTTCCAAAACAAGTGAGCTGGTTACTGAGGCAGGATTTTAAGGCCCCTGATTCAAAGACTGTTTCAGACGGTGTCTTTGTTGCCTCTAAGGTGTTTGAATTTGGCCCAATGCATTTTGTATTATGTATAAATGTATGCAAGTCTGGTTTGCTGCCTCTCTAGACAGTAAGGGAACTTGATAGGTTTTGGAACACTGTGTTTTGTGTTTGCCTTCACTAACGTCTTGCAGGCATCTGTGAACTGCACTCAGCATTGTTTCTAGGGGATGAGCGTGCAGTGCTGTCAACACAGTTTGCGATCCATCAGGACCAATCACAGCTCTCTCCCAGGAGAGCCTTTATAATCAAAGTCAATTGAGTGAGTTTGAGTGGCATCTCATTTAATAGAATTTCTGACAAGCTGAAGCTGTTAGACTGAATCTGTCAGACCTCACAGAACATAACATTACAATCTTCTGAAAGGAGAATTTAAAGAAAAGGAGAAAAGGAGTCAAGCAAAGTCAACATTGGGTAGTTATCTTTTAAAAACTTAAATACCTTTTTTTGCAATCAAGAATGTTTTATTGTTACTGAAACAGTGTGTAAGAACATCAGTTTAATAATGTGCTGTTTAACTAGTTAGACATTACCAGTCACTGTTTCAGACACGTTTATAATTAACCTAAATGTAAGAACACTTTGTTATTGTAATAGTTACTCACATGGACTCACTAAAGGACTGTCTGAAACGGGACAAGATTCATTCATTGAGCAAATTGCATGTTTCCCAGAGTATCTTCCTAAAAATGATGTTACAGAAACAATCAAATGTTCCACGGAGATTGTAAAGCGAACACAAAGCTTTTGACTTGCACTACAATATGTGGGAAGGTGTTTAGTACTCAAACTCGTTTTTTTGAGTGCTTTCGTCTTATTAGATTTGATGCGACTGGTTGCGTTCAGATGTCTTCTTGTGTGGTCCAGGTACACTTAAGCCCGTAGAGTTAAGATTAATGAAAGCTGTTCTGTGTTAACTGTGTCATATTACATGAAGGACTGATCACAGCCGTGTTTTCTGCTCTCTGAACACCGTCACTGTAAATTCACATGGCAGGTTTATTGTCTTTGTGTGCAATAAATATACTCAGTTGACTATACACCCCACACCCCAGCTCACAATTTTACATTGCAAGAACATTGTACAAAACATTTCTGGAAGATTTTTTGGTGCCACTCAATAATTGATAATATCTCCTTATATGGGCTTGCGTCCTGAATTCCATAAATAAAGCATTAGCATAAAGTTCTATTTTAAAGAGACAGTCGATCATTTTTAACCACTGTTTATTTTTCTCTTGTGTTTTTTCTAGGTTCTTGCCTGGTTTGAAGAGGGTGAAGAGACAATCACCG
This sequence comes from Ambastaia sidthimunki, assembly GCA_036877625.1. Taxonomy (NCBI): domain Eukaryota; kingdom Metazoa; phylum Chordata; class Actinopteri; order Cypriniformes; family Botiidae; genus Ambastaia; species Ambastaia sidthimunki. The sequence goes on along the minus strand of JAZGTK010019158.1, from coordinate 2,944 downwards.
CATTTGTGGAGCCATTTGTCATATTGCTAATTCTTATAGCCAACGCTATTGTAGGTGTTTGGCAGGTACGTTTGGACCCTGTTAGCTTAGCATTATTTTATGTCTGTATGTCTGAACTACATGCAAACGCAAACACCTTTTCAAAAGTTATTGGCTCGCACAGGACAAAGCTTGACCTTTTGATGTTGACCCAATAAAATTGGGGCAGATAAGTCTCGCTGACTGCTAAACGTGTTTGCAGTGTCAAGCGGCAGCATATGTTCAATAAACTTAAGCAAACGGTGTAGACGGTTAAGATGGTGTAGGTAGTTTCCTGCTAAAGGTGAGGAACATGATTAAATGATGGTGCATTAATTACTAAAATGCAGTGTAATATGACAAATTTGAAGATACAATTATAGACATGAACTTTAATGTATGTGGATTGGTAGAAGAACAGAGCTTTAGTTATGGCTTAATGAAGAATTGCATAGAATTGTATCATCTCATATCTTCTACACATGTTCTGTGTTTTGCTGATGGACTGCTGAAGTTCTGGTGGATGAACTTTCAGTTCTGAACTTTAAGACAGCAGTATGATTTGTGAGTGCCCTTCACAGCGATCTTTTCTTGATGCCTGGATATTGTGAACATTGTATTTCTATATTTTTAAGTGTAGTTAGCCTTACGAAAATGAAAACATATGGCTAGTTTTTTTCTCCTGCCCCTTTCTAAAGATAGTCCTTCTGTCCCAGTGGAATCTAGTGTAGAGCCAAGACCCTGTTTTCTCCAGCACCTCTCATGTCCCAGATTTCTCTATCATTTTAATTCTCCATTCATTACCCAGACTGCCTTGAGAATCATCTGTCTTTCTTTCTCTGCCTTGTTTCCTGCTTGAAGATCTTTTTAACAGGCACTGCCAGAGTGCTGTGTGGGATGTTTTGAGTGTTAGTACCCAACTGGAAATGTTTCAAAGCATTGTAAATCAAGCTCTGAGTTTTGGGTCATGAAGTCCACAAACACCATAAAAATGATTTTGATTTCCAATCGTGGTGAGACTCTTGCGACTAGCAGCTGCTGTTAGAAACATTGGTAAATGGTTATAAAGGCAGTTGGCTATTTACAAACAGAAGGATGTTCTCAACCCCAGCTTCTGGTTTCAAAAGTCAGCTAGGGCTGTCACGGCTGTAGCAGGTTTTCACTATACGTTTATCATGGCCAAAATAATTCAGGGTGATTGTATCGTCATGCTATCTATTGAAATAAAATATATTTCCTTTTTTGAGTGAACTATCAATTTAACTAGAGCTCAGCAGTTCAAACAATAAAAGACAGAAGAGGTGCCCACTTCATTCACAGACCTGCGTCTATGAAGGCTTTTGTTGAGACGCGGTTCATTGATTTGGTAGGCTGTCCTTGTAGCACGTGTATTTATAGTTTATTGCCTTATATGTCTAAATAACCACAACCCATGTCCCATTCATTTTCCGAGTTTTCATCCTCAGGCGTCCATCTGACATGGAGACACGGTGTTCCCATCGTGCGAGACAAACCACAGGAAGTTCACTGCCAAATACTGCCAGGCGGGTACTGCTATTAGCTAGCGTGTCCCAAGAGACTAATCCTGCTGAAAGCAAAAGGTCACGCTAAACACAGAGTTTATGTTTGGAATAAGAACTGGAGGTCATGTCAAAAGGAGTTTCTTTGCAGTCATATCTGATGGTACGCGGTTGGCACGGATTGAAACGTGCGGGATGTGTTCCAGCAGAATGTTTTTGTTTCGATTACAAACGACTGAAAATGCAGTTATACGTTTTTCAACCCTAATACAGGTTTTGCGAGCAAAATACAGGTTTTGAGGCCGCGTCACTTCCGGTTTAGCTCTTTTCATACAGATCTGTTTGACTTGAGATGCTTTAAATTAGCTACCAAAGATGATCATATTCGATGTCTGTCATGTGTTTTTCTTATCACTGACATTGATATTAAAATAGAATAAAACGACAAAAAAACTAGCTAGGTTAGCTGCAATGAGACATGTTTTCGTTTTGTTGATGTGACGTTTGGCATTAAGCGAAAAAAGTTAGTCATGGTTCTCTTTGTTTTTTGTGCTCACAGGAAAGAAACGCAGAAAATGCTATCGAGGCCCTTAAGGAGTACGAGCCAGAGATGGGCAAAGTGTATCGGCAAGACAGGAAAACCGTACAAAGGATCAAAGCCAGGGACATCGTGCCCGGGGACATTGTGGAGGTTGCCGGTAAGAACTTCTCTGTTGAATTCAGTTTATGTGTTAAAGACATGAGATACAACAGAGTCCCAAAGCAGCACGAGGTCTTGTTATCCAGATGGCAAAGCTGCTGTGAGAACGGGTCGCTGTCCCGGTGGCTTAGATTTACTGTGACACTCTCTGAACCGTTGTGTGTGTGTTCACACGCTTGTCTTGGTGAGACTTTGTTTCACAGGTACGACACTAAAGACCAAATTAAAACTCTGCTGGTACGATTTTGCTAATTACTATATTTATGCAAGTTATTTTGAAATGAGTTAAGTCAAGTTTTCATAAGTGCTTTTAACTTATGAAAGCGTTTTCAAGTGTTTTCATTTGCTTTTGTCAATATGAAATGCATTTAAAGACCCCATGAAATGTTTAAAAAGCTGTTCTCTTTTTTTTACCTAATATCTTTTGGTTTACATTATAACCTGGCAACTACAGCTTGTTCCATGGACAAAAGCAATGAAGTCAATATTAATTCATTCTGGCCATTCGCAAATAATTGTTGTTTGGAAAGCAAAATGAAGTGTGAGTGTTGGTGGAGCCGAAGACAATTTGATTGGTTACATGCTGTTGTTAGTTTAAATTGTATCTTATTGGTCAAAAAGATGGGAAGTGCAAGATGAGTCATCAGTAGTTTATATTTTTGTTTCACCTGAAGAGAAATGGTTGTAGAGGTTAACGCAGTCAACT
>JAZGTK010019157.1:0-11515 GCA_036877625.1 Ambastaia sidthimunki | reverse complement strand
GAGGTGTGGTCGTCAAATTGTGGTGTGGAGAATTGGCTGCTGATTGTCTGATGTTTTATTGTTTTATAACAATAACACACAATACTCATTATCACATTTAAAGGAAGCGCAGGCAATTATTTCCAGAAACATTTTTTATTATGCTGGTTAAAAGTTCCCGATACATCCTGATAGCAATCACAATGTAAAGTGGTTTAAATACATTTGTATACAAATATAGTACCAGTCAAAAGTTTAAAAACACTTGACCTAAATGTTTCTCATGAACCTAAAAACTATTTGAAACCATTTGCTTAAATGTTTGAAATTATTTGTGAAGGCTAAAATATAACTGTGGCAACACAATACTTTGTCTTAAACAAATTATTTGGACAAAATAATGAAGAACAACAACAAGGCAATCAGAGTCCTGAAGAGCCCAGACAACTCAATACTCAAATATAGTCATGCAAAATAAATACAATTTTAAAGACTTTTGTTTATTTTGTAAGCTATGCAAGATACACACCTACTGGGAAAGGCCCTGATCTCCTAAGCCAATATCGATTTTATAATTTTTTAATAAATATTGAATTTATAATTTTAAAATGCCTGTGCGGTTCCTACTTAAAACAGTACAGCAGCCACAACCTACCGCCGCACCAACCCAGCCCTCGTTCATAATTCTGCCTTATTTGACTTTCTGACTTTACCACAAAACGTAATGTAAAGTTACGTAAAGTTGCTGATCGTTTTAAAGTTTTCTGCACTTTAAGAGAGTTGACACAAAACCCGTAGAGCAATAAGACACTTAAATCAATCTCCATGATCTTGTAGCGCATTTCTCACATTTATGCAGGATATTCATATATTATACATATTGTCTGTCTTGAAAATACTGTATATATGATCTACCTCTCAGGATAAATGACCGTTTGAGAAACGAGGTTCTCTCTAGTAGGATGTAATCTGTTGATAGCTTCAATGCAATTTCATACATTTAAAATGCCCATATTTAAAAAGCTGCGGTCAGCATTGACATAGCAAGCATATTCCAAAAAGAACTATATCTATATATAATTCAACACAGGATTGCAGCACACTGTGCTTGGAAACAAGTGTGTATGATATATTGCACAGTATGACATAGGCTTATGGCTGGTTTACACGCAGCTTTGTAAGGAACTGTTCTATTCTCAAGATCATATAAAGACACCTGAAATCTGGGAAAGGGCCCCCCAAAACTAAATAAAAAACATTCCAATTAATTGTGAAGTCATTAAAATATTTAAAAACATAACAGACATGTACTGCTTTACATACATCTCACTTATTTTGGGTTTGACTCCTTTATATGCCTGTGATTTAGCAGAGTGGCGCAGCGGAGGCGTGCCATAACCCACAGGTCGATAAATCGAAACCACCCTCTGCTGGCTTGCGTTTATTTAAATGTCTGTGCGTCTTCTGCTTAAAACAGTAGGACAGCAGCCCCCTCCACCGCCGCTATACCTTGTTCATAGTTCCGTTTTAGTTCTGGTCCAAAGACCTCATGTATAAAAAAGCAGCGTCTCATGACTGAAATGTATCAACCAAAAACACTTTTTATTGTGTTATGTCCTGCATAATACTATATGCACAAGAATGGAATGAAGCTGTTTTTTAATGAGCAGATTAAAATTTCATCTAATATTGTTGCAACAAACTGTACACATGTATTGTCATTACTGATGGTCTGACGTTCCACGCATGATCGAAGTTGACCGTTATGCTTTCTTCAATGGTAGATTATCTTAGTTTGCTATCTGCCTCATATTGACACAATCTCTGATGCAGCCGCGCGTCTGCTGCCAAATCCATCTCGCGCTACTTTAATGCAATAGTGACGTAAAGTGACGACATTACTGCTTGATGTCAAACGGGAATCAAACTAGGGCATTGAGGCAACAAGTCAGCAAATGTAAACTTGCGGTGTTTATATGCGCGTTTGACCATTATGGCACTTATCAGTTTGGAACCTGATATCAAAAATGCTGTCTAGCCTTAAAAGCTGAAATACAGCAAAAAATTATCACTCACAACAACACGTTGTTTTATTTCACCTTTGTCTTGCTGGAGTTTTAAAAACATCAGATGTCTGCGCTGCTTGTTTATCTCAGACACGCTGAATGTGGGGTGAAAACAAGCTCCTGACACTGATTTCTCTTAATTTACTTCACCTGCTGCCTGATTTTCCACTGGTTCTTCGTCGGTTTTTACCGTTATTTTTTGTTTATTTATCTTCCTCGTTTCTCCAAAAACTTTCTGACCTCAGTAGAATCCATTTCTGTTACTTCTGTCTGAGACTTTTTATTTCCGGTTCAGCTGAACAGTCCTGCTGCCACGTTAGTTGGTGTTGTTTGTCGCCATCTAGCGGCCACACAAGTCAATCTTAATAACAATATATATTTCTTCGAGAAAATACTGGTAACTTTTGAGTACACTTGTTAACTGGCTATTGCCTGACCGAAGGCTTTATAAATGACTGGGTTTTGTGAAAATATCAGCTCACCATCCCTGCCAGCTGGAACACTGTCTCTATTAAAATCTCCCAAAACGCCCACTGGTCTTTAAATGAGACACACACCGCTTGATGATCCTCGTAGGGGATCTGAGGTTCTGGCAGACAAACTTTTCTAATGTTCATCACATGTTGAAGAGAGAGAGAGAGTTGATATTGCTTATGCAGCCATGATCTGTCCCCAAAGCTTGTGCCACCCAACATGTGTAGAAGTCTGTAGAGAACGTTAATGACAGTTTTGCATTATTTTATAGCTGATTTTTTCCTAAATTAAGATTTAAAGTATAAATCATTTTTCAGTCATTCTCAGAAAACAATTTACACAGGTTAATTCACAGATTAGAAAACACAGGTTAGTCTTTTACTCTTTTTCAAAAAGATAGATATTGTGTATAGTTATACATGCTACTGTGGTATGTTTACAGTACTGTAAGCATACTGTAATTTAATAGGTACTAAGCAAAGGACTAGCATTAATAATTCATTCATTCATTCATTTTAATATAATTAAAAAATGTCATGTACAACAGCAATCCGTAACTTCTGTCACTCTACTGCCCCCTCTGTTTGAAACATAAAACTACAGGTACTACAGTTTATTTTCATAATGTGGATGACAGGTTTGCAAGTTTGCTGATGAACAATTGCTGTTAGAACAAGCTACCAACACTGCACCCTCTACAGTACCTACAGTACCTGGACATGCAATATAGTAATTTTACGAAAATGCCAATTTTTTTACAACTTCTACGTCACAATAACACTTTGATGAAAAGCATGAGAAAATGGGCATCAAATGATATAACCAAATTCATGAAACCGCTTATAACCTTAATTAATTAGGTTATAATTTGCCTGATTGTCATGTGTCCGCTGTCTATAGATTCCTTGGCTCATGACAAGTATGGAATTGCTAACTTATCCTATATTTATAACTCACTACTCACTACACTACCAGTCAAAATTAGTTATAAGATATACCCTTTAAGAGCCCAGCATAGATGGAAACTCCTTTACTGTTTAAAAATCATTGCAGGGTGATGCCTCAAGAAACTACATGGTAAAATGCCAAAAGAACATTTTTGCTAATTCTAGGCAATGTGTGGCTTTATTAGATTTGCTAAAATATAACATGGTTTGATTTATTTGGAATTTTCTTTAGTCACAACATAATTCCCCTAACTATCTTTGCGCTATCTGCTACTTTTAATGAGTTTACTATTATTTTAAAATGTGGGAAATATCATTAATAATAAATGAGTAAGTAATCATAAACTTTTGACCGGTAGTGTATAATCAATGCAAATAGTCCTCCAAGCACTGTGTTGTACTTTAGCATAATGTACTGTCAATAATTGGTTGTGTAGGACCACCAACCTGAAGGACATACAAAATATGTTTTGAAAAAAAGCTCTCACCATCTACATAGTTTGGTGATTTAGCAAAACTGAAGAAAGTTTGTGGTTTTTATAAACAGTGTCTTTGCATCACAAGTTTGGGCCATGACTAAGATATCCGGGGGGAATACCAGAGGAACAGAGCAGTTGTACACATGTGAATAAATGGATGTTAACTCCTGTGCTGTTGAAAGACAGAAAAACTGATATCAGACAGAGGTACAAGTCATTTGTATGCATATGCGTAACATTAATGCAATATTTGTTTCTGTATGCATTTTACTGGGTATGTTTAGAAATCAATTATGCTTCTTTAAATCATGTGTATAGCAATGGCAAAATAGCAGCTCAGACCCTATTGTCCTGTTCCTCGAAAAACCTAATGAACTTCAGTTCATGGACACTCGAGGGTAGTGTGCAAAGGAGGACAGTGGGCCAGATGAACTGTCGAGTCTTGCATGCGGTGTAGAAGGACGTGACTGTGGTCAGTATGTGAACCTGTGTCCACCAGGACAGAGGTACCAGGAGAGAGGCGGCATGTTTTGGTGGCGCATTAGCGAATCAGAATCTCTGTAGAAGGTCATGGAGGTGGGGAAAATCATTGATCATTTGGACTCAATTGCAAAACATAAAAGTGGTAGATGATCTAAACTCTTAAACAAAACCCACTGCTCCTGCCACAACCTTCTGGTTCAGCAGTTACAATCATGGCCAGTATCTCAAATCAGGTAATGACTTTAATGCTTATGTAGATGTGTGGACATGGCATAATGACCTAAAAATGTCATCCCTAAACATTATGGTGCTATTAAGTTCATTACTAAACATTTTTAGAATGTTTTAGAGAACGTTATGTTTCAGGAGAACATTCTCCCAACAAAGAGAAAAGTTTCTTCTGAAAAGAATTTTAGAGCATAATGTTCTAACAATGTTATCATTAAACATTTTAGTTAGGTTATAACCAAAAATTTTAGAATGCTTTTAGAGAATGTTATGTTTGGGAACAAAAATAAAACCCGCTGAAAACGTTACTAGAACATTGCATGGTTATGTTATCAGAACATTTTTAGAATCACAAATTCTGGCTGGTAGGATTTTTCTAATGATGTTTCTCCGGTAGAACGTTGAGTTTGTGAGGACCGGCTATGGGAAGAACTCAGTAAAAGTTCTTCACATTCGCCGTGAGGGGACTCATCATCACATTACTGAGCTGGTCGCAGATGTTCAGTTAACGTTGAAGACCGTCAAAGATTACCTGACTGGAGACAACTCTGACATCATCCCCACTGACACCATCAAAAACACTGTCCACGCTCTTGCCAAGCTAAAGGGAGTAAGAATCTCATTTAGTTCATTTTGGGTCTGCTTACTATAGGGCGAGTAAAACATTTCCGTACATAATCTAGTCAAATGTCTGATTTGACTAGATTATGTGTTGTAGCGTATAGAAAAAACATACAAATAGAAAAAACATGCAAATATGACAGAAGAAACATGCCAAGGTAAATTACTGTACATTTGTAATCATGCTTATTCCAATTCTTTAAAAATGTTGATTTAATGACTCAAGTGGCATAACCATCAGGTTTAAAGTGCTTCATTTTGCGAGGCAAATACATTTTTAAATATCATACATTTTTAAGGTGTTATGGAGTGATATGTACTTATTGTGTAAATGAAGTATGAATCATCTTTGAGAAACAAATCTTAAACAGTTCACCTTGAATTTAATTCAGATGCAATGTAAGTTGAAATCCAGAATCATTCGTCCATTCATTTCTTTCAGATTAAAACCATTGAGGGCTTTGCCCTGGATATCTGTGAACATTTTCTCACGGCGTTCAGGCATGTGACAAGAGTGAGGGTGAAAATCGATGAAGTTCCCTGGAAAAGACTGGAAAAGGTGCCAAAACAGACTATATATTACACAGGCTAAAGCACAGCAAAGAATGTCAAACCTTTAAAGTTTTATATACCTAGAATAATATCAATATGTGTTTAACAGAATGGAATCGAGCACACACATGCTTTCATCCACTGCCCTGAGGCCTTGCACTTCTGTGAGGTCGAACAATATCTCAGCAGTAAGTAAAACACATCACAAATGATTCTGACTTTAACATAGAATAACATAGATTCTGCTGGTTCTATGGAAGCAGGATACAAAAACTGTAACTGGCACACAATGTCAACGACAAGTGAACTACGGACATTCCGTAAATAACCAAATAAATGTGCAAAGTTGGTCTTAACAGTTTACGTGTCTTCCCCAGAGACTCCAGTGGTTCACAGTGGTTTGAGAGACATGAAGGTACTGAAGACCACTCAGTCTGGGTTTGAAGGCTTTCTGAGGGACCGTTTTACCACGCTCACTGATGCAAGGGACAGATTTTTCTGCACCTCCGTTTATGCAAAATGGCGCTACAACACTGTCAATGTGGAATTTGATGCTGCATGGTACTGTAAATACGAAAGCTTCAGGCATTATGTATCATTTAAACTACAACATACAGGGCTTTACTTTACACTACCATTTCCTTGTAGGAAAGCAGTGAGGGACACTATCATTCAGAAGTTTGCTGGTCCGTATGATCGTGGAGAATACTCTCCTTCTGTGCAGAAGACTCTTTATGATACACAACTGCTGGTGCTCGACAGAATTCCAGAGGCAAGTCAATTTCAGTTGCGATTTTTATTTACATGCAAAGAATTCTATGATGTTAATATTGTACTACATTACTATACAGTACGGAACACAGAAAATAGTTCATACTTCAGGTAACTTTTTTTATGACATGGTTTGTCATCATTTGACTCTCGTCTTGTAGGTGGAAGAAATGGAGATAATTATGCCGAACCAGCATTATTTCATTATTGATATGACAAAACTGGGACTCTCAAACAGAGATGAGGTGAGTGACAGAAATCCATTAGGAAAGAGGTTTCAAACAGAGATTATCTGTTAGCTCTGAATCTGTATTGACACAGAACAAAGTCCAAAAGATATCTACCTTTTACATTTCAAAAATAAAAAGATCAGACATAAAAGCTCAGTATTTCAGGTTTTCTGGGTGTTGCCTTGTGTGTATTTCTAGAAACTTGCAAATAAATCTTGCTGTTGTGCTTTTAATGTAGGTTTATCTTCCTCTTGACAATCCATCTGGAAACATCACAGGAACAGTGTGCAGAAAGCCACGAGCCAAACTCTGAAGACAGACAGGAAACATTTACATACAAAGCAAATGAAAATATACCAAAATTAAATGAATACATTTTAAATTTAAGCAATTCTGGTGTGAGAAGCAACTGTGACATTAAGCATGGCAATAATTAAAAACCACAATTATGTATTTTTTTACTTCAATCACCCCACAATGTCATATAGTAAGAAACTGTACATAAGTATGACTGGGTTAACTTGTCACAAAATCTAAGTACAGGGCATCTATGAACAGAGTTGAAAACCACTGGATTTTCACACAACTGCAGGTGATGTGGCTAGTCTCATGAATCAAGAGACCAGTGTTGGACAGACTTCTAGATAATTTTAAATAAAATAACATTAATTTTTAGAAAAACTGCTCCAGAGTAAATAGCTTGCTAAAAAGTTTGCTGCTTTTAAGCTATTTCATTCACCCATTTTACATACCGCTTATATCAGTCCATCACAGGGTTAACAAACATGCTCTCCCTCACATGTACGCATCACAGTCTGATTCACCCGCCCTGCATGTTTTCGGTTGTGGGTGAAACCTGAGTACACAGAAGAAACCCAAAATGGCAAGCAGATTGAAATAAAGGAAAGATGCTCATGCCATCAAAGACAGAAAGACTTATTCACATGTCAGTTAAATTGAAATGTTTAGCCCTTTTATGGTATTTGTTTGTTTTTTGTGTTTGCAAGTGTTCCTGGGTCTAGTTGACCCACAGCATTATTAGTGTTTTCAGGTTAAATGTTTCTGTCATTCTGGGATTATCAATAGAATAAATCTTCATATAGTCATTCAATAATCACACAGACTCATTAAAGTGAATCGTCATTGTAATGAGACAATCAGTAGATTTTATCAGCATTCTGTAAAGCACCATTTATTGCAAGCTACACCCTCTTTTAAAACATCCATGTTACACACTTCAACATTTTTTAAAGCATCCTGTTTCACAAACTCCTCATTGAATTACAGTGTTGTGCTGTCCGTCTATGACAACCACATTGTTTGTTACAGAATTCAATAAATAAACAGAATAGCAGCAAAGAGTGACTGCAAAACAATCATCATGCACTGAGCCCTCTCTGCATCATCTACACACACTCCATCATTTGTGCTGTTATTTTATCACAACACAATTTTATCTATTAAAAATAGGATAAAAAGACAATGGAGAAAAATGAACAACAACAAACCAATAAAAGCACCACTGTTTCAATCTCAGTTCTGTTCAAACGTACTTCATGCGCAACATAGAACATTTTCTGCTGAAGTGTTTCAGATTTCAAGTTTTTTTTTAAACCAAGCATTCATGTTAAAAGCAATAATGATATATGTACAACCACAACCAAATGATTTCTGAACAAGCACGCTTTTGAACATAGGTAAACATCAATGGGACAAACCGTAAATGCACCTGTACAGCAGAAAGAGACTCTAAAAGCAATATATTTAGTATAAATTTGTTTTTTGTTGTTTATTTGTTAAGATGCATAAGATGCATTAGTTCTGCCTGCGGTTACCCTGCGTTCTCCTGCCGTGATTGTCTTTCATGCAAATATGCTGCATGTAGCAGCAGTTATGACACGTTGCTTTTTAAGTGTTGGGTTTGGAGAGGCTTCACGTGATATTCGTATATCTTTAGTGCAGGACCCAGTTTTATAGACAGTCCAGTCAGAACGTCATTGCGGGTCATTAATAAAAGAGATTTGCCATCGATTTCCTGTAGAGGGAAGTAGAAAAACACACAGGAAGATTACATGAACATGAAGTTATTTATGGCTTAATGATATTATTTTGTAGAATAACAATTATAACATCGTTTCACATATCAAAATATTATTCCCTCTTAATTTACATTTAACCAACAAAAGTTTTTCTTTATTTTATATATAATAATTTAAAACCCCAAGCACCAATTTGATCTAATGACTAAAGAATTGTAAATGTAAGTTCAATGCATTTTTTTAGATTCATCTTATAAGGAGGCATTTAATTATGTCCAAGATTCAAACAAGCTAAAAATCATTTATACACGCAAATATCCAAACACTGTTCTGGACACATACCTGATCCTGGAAAGCGTTGGCCTGCTCTTCAAACCCTGTAGCTTTAAAATAATTCACCACATCTGCTACAGCCCAGTGGGCTGGATCTGACAGCTGCCCATTCTCCACAGAACTGTCAGGAAGTGAGAAATGTGTAATCGATGCATTAGTATGATTTAAATAAATCTGCCCACCAATCATTCTGAAAGCCTGTTAGCTGTCACTTTCTTTGTGGCTTTAAGTAAATTTTTATATAAAAAAATGCATACAATTATCTTATTACACGACAGATATTATTGAAATATGCGTCCTTAGAAATCACACCTGTTTCTGTGACAGCACAAAAAGATTTGGAGAGAGATCCATGATTTTTTAGCCAATCAGAAGATGTTGTTTGTCTTTTATGTGTTTTTATGTGAGAGTATGTGGTTTAATTGACTAGGGGTGGTCAAACTTTGTCAGGTAAATAGTTGATCCAGCTGAAATAGCTTACAGCACATAATAGTTTGGGCTGAGCATTTCTTGGACAGAGAAAGTTCTTCTCAACAAAAAATGCTTTGGTCACATCAGGGAAAGAAAAAAACTTTAATTGTACATTTCGTGTTATAATGATGGTGTATGAATCTCAAAAACTGCTTATATCTATAGCAGTTTTCATACTGTGGTTTTGCAGTCTGGTTGCCATGGATCTGCTATTACATAACAACTGAGAGTCCATCAGACTGGACTATCACACAACAGTTTCTCTGTGAGTGTAGTCAGAAGATCTGAAGATGTTTGAAGAAGATTTTCTATTCTAAGCTTTACTGGGGAAGCTGGGAATCAGGGACTTCTGGACTAACTTCACAGCGTTTTAGTTCTGTTACATTTCACATTTGTCTGCTGCAATATACATTTAACATCCGAGCTCTGTTTCATGAAATATATGCTCTATCAACAGTAATATAATAATTGTGCATGGAGTGCAAATCGCAACATATACATTCATAATGGCACGTCATACCTTTATTGTGAAAATAGGTGTCAGTGCTCAATTGTCTGTGCAAAGCATTAAAAATGTAACATCAATTTGCACTTTTATTCCAGAAGCGTAATAAATTGGAGAAATATTGATAAATTCCCCATTGTTTACATTGAATTTTATATGAGAGAATAACCCCTCATCATTGTTTTCCAGCAAAGTGTGCAATCAGCTTAATATTTCCTGTGGAAAACTGTGTGAATTCTCATCTATTAGAGTCTTACGTTTACAATAAGCAGACACACACATTATTAATATTTGACAAGCAGGTCTTCACTACTTTATGTGGCCTGCAGTACAGTCTTTCTGTTGTGATAATTCACAGCCACTATTATCAAAACATTATCTATGTGGAGGTATTAATACAGAGGTATTAATGTCAAATATTTATATAAATTATGAGGCCAAAAGCATATTGTTTGGGACAAATTGCAGGTTTTTTAAATGTGTCTATTGCCAATTACTGTAGCCATTTATGCTAATGCTCAGCTATACAGACAAATCGCCAGCCATCAGTAATTATTTACAATAAGTATGAATACTTCTATATGGAAACACTTGGTATGTACTATGTAGATTTGTTTTTCGTGGTAATTTATAAAGCTTTCTTTACCTACTTTCTCTAACTTTCTCTTTACCCTATTTGTTTACAAAGTGATGTTTCGTAGCATCCCAGTGCCCATTTTTGAAATGTACCATGATGGAGAAAAAAAGCTTATAGGAACCTTATTTTTGTGATACTCTTAATTAAAAAAAGTAATACTACTGTTTTTCTGGGTTTGCCCTGAAACAAAAATATTTTATACATAACATATCAATTTCAACAGGTTAAATGCTGCTGACAAAAATGTATTACTCAAATAAGTTACTATTGCATTAACAGTATGAGTTTTCACCTTTTTAGTGCTTTTTATATAATTTTATTTGCAGACATGTTTTGGAGGGAAATACACAGCAATGCTGCTAAACAAAGAATTGCATAACACAAGCTGAGGGCAGTAGATAAAATAAGCCATATAAAAATACCCATACTTAGTTTCTCAGAGTTACTTAAGTTACCAGAACTGGAATCATAATCAGTAAATGGTACAGAAATAAGAATCAAAATCTGTAAATTCCTGATTCTTATTCTACACAGAAGGATCTCAGGTGGCTAACCAAATGGCTTGAGAAGGCGACTCTGCTGCCAGACTCACTGGAGCTGTGGCAGATGAAGGAGATGAGTTTCTGCCTAAGTGTGAGATGGTTATATAAGCTTTTTGTTGAAATAATATTTCTCTTATTGAAATATGGCTCTTATTGAA
>JAZGTK010019156.1:0-11516 GCA_036877625.1 Ambastaia sidthimunki | reverse complement strand
CACACACACACGCTAATGAATACAGACACAGAAGTGCTAATGAAGGCACTTGTATGTTAACTGTGGAGATACACAAGCACTGACAGTGTCGCTTAATCTATTTCAAAAACATTATGAATGTATAACAAAATAAACATTTTCGAATCTTCATATAAATTACTTAATGGTTTTGGGAAAAAAAAAGTTTAGAGGATGCCTTAACCCACTGGATAGTCTCATTATCAATTTGAACACTGCAATAAAATATTGCAAAAAGGAATAAAACGCTAATATTTTCATAAATGGGCTGCACTGAAAAATATTATTTTACAGGAGGACAAAAATAAAATAACTTGAGCTATAGTTATAAGGGCTATAGCCAATCAATTGAATTATACAACTCTAACATTTTAATTAAATTACTAATTAAAGGAAGTACCTGAAAGGAGAAAGGTATCACTTACTTGTGCCACCTCCTTGAAAAGGATAGGAGGAGCCAAAGTTTAAATATCAGTATTAAAGCAATGTATACAATATTCAAACCAGAACAAAAGCCAAAACCAATGGTTGTTATGTAAGAAGCTCACAAACATAATGAATATCCTAGACAGTAGACAGGACAAGAACTAAACACAGGGCTATAAATACTGGAGCAACGAAGAAGCTAACTATACAAGACACAGGTGAACATAATTAGAACCCAAGGAAACAGGAAGGGCTAATTAACCTAAACACTGATAATGACTAATATAATTAAATTAAATAATTATTAATCAACTCAACACAAGGAAACTAGGCAGTAGAACAAAGAACATACAAGTAATAATATCAAATAATCCCAGATTTTTCTCATTTGTGACTAAAAAAAGCAAAACTATACAGAATCCTACCATGTTCCCACTTTCCATGGGTAAATGGTAAAGAGATCTTGCCAGCCAATGCCAGTTTAATCTCATTATGTTATAGTGTTTTTTGCGTTATAGTATTTATTTCTAAATGTGCTAAGTATGTGTTAAGTTTTAGTGTATCTGTGTTGTTTGTTTCAGTGTCATTTTAAAGTGTTAGTAATAAACAATTGTATGTTTTTCAAATGTATGTGTTATCATGTATGTTATCAAATATTGCTATATATACGTGTGTGAGAGTCTCTGTGTGTGTGTGTGTGTGTGTGTGTATTTACATATTCCTTCTCAAAAAGACACATCAACTAATCAGCCCTGAGCAATTCATGTCCTTCCCTGAAACATCAATTAAAGATGGAGCCTTGAGTGATGACATACCCTGTATTAATCTTATCATGTGTCATAACCTGCTCTCTTGGCAGCACAGCGGCATCATTTGGACACACATTAAAGCTGGCTGTTGCAAAAAATTTAATTACCTCATAGGCTAAATGAATACATGTTTGAAAAATATCAAAGGCTGTGTGCAGAAGTTTTAAGGATATCAAAATTTGAGAAATTCTCAGGATGTCAGAGTGGTGTTTGAGGATAGCACAAAGGTTTAATTCACCACATGCATTGTTGGCCTGGAAATTCCTTGGTTGTGAAATATCCCTGACCTACCCACCCACCACCCAACTTAAAATAATCTGGGTTTCTGAACAAAGTTTCTACTCATGCACTGACACAGTCTGGCAGGACACTTTCTGCACTGTGTGTTTATTTTAGTCATCTCTTTTCATTTCCTGTCCACAGATGAGTGTGCAGAAAAAGTCTTTGGCCCGTCACCTCTCAGTACTAACTGAGTCCAAGTAAGATGTGTCCACACAGCAATAAGAGCATGGAGGGCTATAACATTTCACAGTTATTTCATCAGCCTTTAAAGCTAACAAACATACACGCACAAAAATGCAGCTTTTGCAAAGCCATGTCCATATCTTTTTCTCTAAATTCTGTGTGCATTATGGCACAGTTTAAGTAATATACAGATGTGTGTGTGTGTGTGTGTGAGAGAGAGAGAGAGAGAGAGAGAGAGAGAGAGAGAGAGGAAAATAACAGTGAGTCCAGAGATGTAATGAAAGCAAAGATTTTTCTTTAGGGAATTCTGGATGTGTGTGACCAATATGTTCTATATTTCTTCTGTTATCATCACTTTAATGCCCAAAATTACCAGCAAAGCCTTTCTGGAAATTCTAAGCTATTTTCCATGGTATAATCATATAATATAAGGCAAGTACAGAAATGAACATGGCTAAGCTCTAAGTAAATATTTAGGGTTTGTTTTTCAGCTGTTTTTGTGACTGGATAAAGCACACAGTTTTGGGTGGAAATGAATGCCTTGTGGGTCTCTAGCTAGCAAATCTGAGGAGAAAACAATTGTAAATTCAATTTTCTTCACATAATTTTGGAGTGATCATTGTGGTCATGTGTGTCAATATGTGGTGATCATCAGCATCATCATCTTTACTAAAATGGTCTTCACAACTTTTTTTATTTTATTTTTTTATTTTATTTTTTATTTTATTTTTTTTACTAATAACTTATTTTAATAATTTACATTATTGCACAGCTTGTATAATGTCCACTAAACCTTCCTACTTTCTTTCTTTCTTTCCCATGCAGTACACAATTCCTTATATAACACACCATCTAGAGGGCACATAAGGTGCCAGAAAGCAAGTTACCATCATCATCATCAGTTCTAGCCTGAGGGGCCATTGCTATAATTGCAACGAGGCTTTTGATTCAGCCATAGTTTTCCAGCTCACATGCCATTCGATTATCAGCTTAAAGCATGTGCTTTGAAACCCAAACCCAGGCCCATGGCTCTGTTTCCTCTGTGAGAGACAGAAGAGCAACCTGTCATCAGAGCACTTATCTCAAGCTCTCATAAACCGCTGTCTCAGGGCTCTCTGTCTGTCTCAGCTCAGCTCTGGAGGAACACTGTAGCCTCAGGTCCTACAGATAGCCCCTTACTGGGCAGGAAATCCTTTTAATTACATGTACAGACTTTGATTGGGATCTTCTAGAGCCTTTGTAAGCAGTTATTGTTACTGACCAGGCAAACGTCTGAAGTCAGAAAACATATTACAGATTCTTTATAATGCTTCCTTTCATCCTAATGTGGTCAAACTTGGGTTGTAAGAGATTTCTAATAAGGCAAGAGTGGTTTGCCGCTACAGGCCAGAGGCTGTGAAATTGGAGACCTTTACACAGTACTGTATGTACATGTAGTTGTCTAGTGGTTTATTTTTTATTAAGTGAACTTGAAACCCCAACCTACTATTTATTCCTTTATGAACCAAGCAAAATTGCAACTGAACTTTCAATGATCACCATACATTTACATTGTCTGTAACTTAACATTTTGATTTTGTGTTCCACAGAAAACAGCATGAGGGTGGGTGGGTAGAAAATGACAATGTTCAGGTTAACCCAGTAATCTGCAGAACAAGCACCTTGGTTGCACTGAACAAACTGCAAGTAAATAGGTTATTCTGCCACAGCATTTTACACAAAAACTTTTGTTATTTGTTTGTTGTTATTTGACGCAAACCAGTAGCAGTTGTACAAGGGTGTAAGAAAGTCTTTCTGCTCTCACTCTCTTCACAACAAACTGACTGTCACTCCTCCATCTTTCTCTGTCTGTCTCAGCGTTTCTGATCACACTTTGTCTCTTCCATTATCTCTGTGTGCTTCTCAGTTTGTCTCACGCGCTTCCCATCACTCTGATTAAATTAAACACATCTGTCTCTTAAACATTCCATTGATGCTTGTATAAGGATTAGTTAGAATAATTAAAATTGATTTTAAGGGCCTCTGCATTCAATCTCTAATTAAAAATGAATTTCAAACAGTGCTATTTTCCAATTTTCATGTAATCAGAGTTTAGGAAAGCTTCAGATTGTATTGTTCAGTTTTTGCTGTACTTATTGACTTTCTGTATCTACAACTCCACTAAATGAAAAGGACTGATTACTTCTTATTCAGTGTTTAAAATACATTGTTAAGTGGCAGTCTGCAACTCCTGTCTTAAGGATCTATTTCTACTTGGTCAGACCCTCACGTTTGTCACGTTTGTTTGTATCACATTTGTATCTAATACAGTTAGGTTAAATCAGTCAGAATTAATAACAGTTACAGTCACTCAATATAAGTTAGTGTGTAATGTTGCTATCTTAGCGTAAATAATATCTGCAAAGTTACAACGCTTGAAGTTCACTGAAAGGGAGATATTACAATAAATGTCTTAAAGGAACTACAGTTTGCTATAGCACTGATGCCCAGAATCTGAATAAATTCCACTTAAAAAACAAAGCATGAATACCTGTTGTTGTTCAACCCAAAAACATAATCAAGACCTGGAAAAATGTGTATAATATATTTATGTATTTGACATTTATTGTATGTATAGTGCTGAACATTACTGTATTGCAGATATAGAACAGAATGAAATTAAGAGCCGGAACAGCAGCACAGGTAAATGAGAGGAGGATTGTGGGTAATTCACTCATGAACATCAGGTCACCTTCACCAATTATTTTTCTCCCAAACAAAGCAGTTGGGATCCTCTAACAGTCTCTGTCTATTTCTCCCTCCCCTTTCACGTTCAGGGTGCATTGTCTTATTACCATCATTATGGCAAGCCCTGGGGCCCTTCTCACACGTTGCAAAATAGACTCATCTAAGCATCTCCAGAAAACAATGGAGCAGCATTGAAAAAATAAACAAGTTGCAAGTCAATCGGCATACAGCTGACAAACATGTCTGCTGCGATCCATGGCTCCTATAATTAACTGTCAACTCTCTGAGTCTCTGTATGTATAGCCTCCTAATACAGGGTTAGCAATGGAGTACCTAGTCTCCAAACACCTTGTGACAGGGAACAAAACTTCCCGATGGATGTCAGTGTTGTTACAGTGTTTGTATTACATGAGTAGGGAGGGAAAAGGGGTAGCTATCATGTTGAACGCATCGTTTTGATGTTCCCTTACATAGTTTATGCACCCTGCTGAGAAAAACACAATGTTGTATCAAAAGTGTAGAATATTCATGACTTAAAATAGCAGGTTTTTTTTGAACAGTGACAAGTTCCTACAAATGGAAAGCGAAAACAGTGTTGGTTTTCGAGGAACAGCTAGCTAGTTTCAGATGATCAGACCACTCCACCAACCTGTCAGAAGATGTCATGTGCTCCACACTACCCATTAATTCCACTTGCAGGGGGAAGTATCATTTTATACAGAGCTGTGAGTTTAATGTAAGTATTAAACTTATTTAATTTGTTAAATATACAAATATGGAGCCAAACTATATTTGACCAGCTGTGCCAGGCCAAAGCCTTAAGAAGTTAATAGTTTATAGGCTGAGTGACTTGTCAGCTCCACCCCTAACTTTGATTCTGATAGGACAATGGCCTAGTGCTGCTGGCTGGATACTGTTGTCAGGTATGCTTCTTCAGGTGGATACGTCTTATGTATGTTCCTGAATTCACAAACAGCATGACAGAGTGCAAAGAGAATGCAGAACATTTTTCTCAAAGTCAAACTACATTTAACTTGACATAGCATCCTAAAAACGAGGCAGAAAACAAATATCACAATATCTATGCATTCAAAATATGATAACATGTTGTTAATGGTCCCTTAGTCTACAGTACCTTACATAGACTAACAAGTTTGTTTGTAAAATGGATTGCTATAGGCCGCAGGCTACTGATAAAGCTTACGTTCAATGGTGTGGAAATAAAACAGTTTTTACTTCTGAAGCCATTTTACATAACGCATAATAAATATTTACTCATCTCCAATAATAATGTAGCCTATTGTCTTTTAATTATATTCAGTTAGGGCTTTTCCCACTAAATATTGATATATGTGATTAATTTGATATCAGCATATCAAAAATATTTTTTAGCATATGCATTTTTAAATATTTAGTATATCAAAAATATTTTTATTAAACAAAATACATTTTCATGACATTGGCATGTTGACATTATTTTCCTTTAAGTAATATGGATTAGGTCAGATATCAAAAGAACAATTACTGTATATTAGTTAGTTAGCCTTTGCTTAATTTAACTAGCTATTTTGAATGAACTAAATAACAGTAGCCCAATAACTTGAAATTGTTTGTTATCGATTTAGACAAACCAAGAAAAAAGCAGCTTGTAATTGGAAACAATCTTGGATAAGCCCTATTTACCATCACAACCCCTAAAACAGCCCAATCGAGGGAAACTTTCGATTCAATTATCAGTGATGTTGTTAATGGCCCCATTAGAGAAAGAATAATGGCAAATTAGGCTATTGTGGGTGAGGAATGGCTTGTGTGACAGCCATCTGGCATGGACAGGAGGCAAAAAAGCACAAAAAGAAAAAAAACAACGGCCAGCAGAACCACCCAAACATGGGTCTGAACCTCTACCATATGGCTACATTCATCTTGTGTCTAAAAATGTGACATTTTTATCAAAATTCACTCTCTGTGCTGACATGAAATTCACCCCTGAAAACAATTGCCCTCTTATACACCTTTAAAGTGAATTTTGCCCTTTTCAAAAGCCTTGTACTCTCCAATATCAGTGAAAACACCAGACTGAAACAATGAGTCAAACACTTACAGTAATAACTGGCTTTGAAGGTCACTCTTTTAGCAAATATTAGAGCTTTCCATTTTCAAGGCAAGCTTTTTTCTTTCCCTCTATACAACAGGGATATTCTGTTGATTTGTTTAAAATGTTTTGTAAAACAGGGTGACACATCAAAACATTGCCATCCAGTTATTCTTTCAAAAACCTGCACAGGAAGCACACTTGTAGCCATTTAGCTCCTGTAGCAAAAACTGCTTGATTCAGCTTCAACGTCTTGTTAGTCGCAGTTTGAGTTGCAAAATGCTGCCATCCTAATATCAATTACATTTTATTCATTAGGCAGACACTTTTACCCAAAGCAACTTACAGTGAATTCAAGGCATACATTTTTTTTATCAGTACTTGTATTCTCCGGGATCGAACCCACAACCTTTACGCTGCTAACGCAATGCTCTACCAGTTGAGCTACAGGAACACTACAATTAAATCTTTGTAGCTATTTGACTGAGAAATAAAAGAAAAATATTTATTACAGATATCTGTAAATTGATTAAATGGTCAAAATGATAAGGAATCCATTAATGGATGCATGGATAATTCTTTAAATAGCAATCTTTAGATGTTTGTCTTAATTAAGCTCTTCATTACTATGTGTAGCAGTCAAGCTAAAAATTAAAGAATTGATTTGATTTGCGATTGATATGGCTTTCACAAGCTATGGATTAGCAGGCTTAGATAAGCTAGTGCAATCAGTCTAAGCATTAACATTAATGATATTCATGATACTGTAAATTTTATCCTTTCACACCTTAAAACTTTGGGGTTTTTTGAGCACCTGAGGATCTATTAAATTTTCAACACTTTATAGCGCTTTTTGTCTTTTAGATTGTCATGTCAGATCATCATGTTCAGCATGTATTGGTTTTACGGGTAACCAGTTGTAATGGATTCGAGGCGGAACTCTGGTAGAAGTCATGTGCGGGCTTTATTAAAAAACAAAGTCATTATACAGGCAATAGGTCAGGGCAGGCAACAAACGACAAATTCAAGAACGACAGACAGGCAAGGTCAAACACAAAACAGTAAATCCAAAACCAGGCAAACAATCCAAAAGGGGAATCCAAAAGGCAATAAACAAGAAGCAGACAAGATCATTAACAAGATAGCAGACAATGGTAAACGCTCAGTATGCAGACGTGATGCTGGCAATACTTCGCAATGATAGTCTGTGAATACATGGCTTATATAGTCCCAAACAGGAAGTGATGTAACAGGAAGGGGAAGCAGAGGGGGGCCTAATGATTAATACTCAGGAGAGGGCTCGCTCTGCTGGCGTGGCTGATTACACCAGTTTCAAAAAGTGCTTACTTAAATTTACACCCAGAACTTATTTTTCAGGAAAAACACTCTGGGAAACACTGAGAAAACAAAAAAGAAAAAGAAAACAATAAAAAACAATGAAGACAACCTACCTGTGATATTTACTATTTGATACTGTACTATTGTCTTTTCCACCCTTCCTCTGGGTGAAGTTGTTATTGAATATGTGACTCCCAAGAAATTTAAATCACACAGTTTCCCTTTTTTTCTTTCTAGTTATCTTAAGAATGCCCCTCCTCCACACAGCTCTGTATAACAGATTACATCCAGATGTTCTGTGACCGGCAAACACAGACAGAGGTGAAGGGTGGAATATAACTAAATTACCTTAAACAGCTTCTACAGTTCAGCTGTGGGCCACATTTTTATTGTTTTTTTAACAGGAAGTAGCCCAAACGGGAGCCAATCACAGCACTTCTCTCTCTTTAAATGATCCGGCCCACTCCTACAGGAAGAGAACAGTTGTTCTATTGCTGGTTTTGGAGAACCACATTTATTTGTGGTAAAATGATCTTACTCTGCTTGATATAACATTTAAAAATACTTTTACTGGTATACACTAAAGTTAAATGGATTCAATCATATCCATTTTTTTACTGGAATTTAATTTAGATGCTTTCACATGAAGCACATTTTAAGTTAAGTGACATATTTTGTTTTTTTATATTTCTATAATGCAGAATGAGCAGATAAATTGTTTGAATAATCAAATTTTGTATAGTATATAAGCTCAGTTGGATTTCTGCAGTTGTCATTTGCTTAAAAACAAAGAAACAATAATGTGGCCTATGTTTGTATCTTCTCCAACAGATGTCAGAGAGAAGAACAGTGGAATCTGGACAAACATGCTGTGGTATTTGGGCAATTACCACTTTTTCAGAACACATTTTATTTTCCATCCCGTGGATGCAAATTTCTGGTTAACTCCCTGAGTCAAGACCTTTACAACACATGCCTGCCAGTGCCACTTGTGTGCTGATTATGAGGTAAATTTGTCTGAGATGCAGAGCCTTGAATATCAAATAAAATATTTGTGCTATTTTATTTATATTACAGCTACGATTCCTTTCTTTGTTATGTGCCTCTTCTCTTTAAAATAAATAATCCTTTTGTGTGTGGTCCTTGGAAAGACTCATTAACAGATAACTTAATGCTCCCTTTATTTAACTAATTTCCAGCCAACTCCAAAAAATAAATAGATTTTTCTGTGCTGGGCAAAAAATTAAATTAAATAAATTAATTTATATTAAATCAATAAAAAAGATGTGATAATAATGGCTGATCAAAACCGAAAACAGTCTCTTTGGAAAAGATAGTGAGGACCCTCTTGATAAACATTAGGATTTGACTGATGATGCCTCTCTTCCAGTTTCAAGGTTATATGACAGATTACATCTCCCAAAACATGAGATGGGATTTGACTTAAGTGGACAGATGCAGAATGTGTTCTAGTATGGACACCTGAAACAACAGTTTCCCTGGACATGCTATCTAAGTTTAATATACAGCATAAACACAGTACAAACAGATATTTCACTGAAATATTTAAAACAGGCCATTGTTTTTTGATTTAGCCAGGAAATACATAAAATAAAAATTCTGACATATAAACAAAGTTAAAAATTAGAGAAAATAATTTATATAATTTGTAATATATCCATTGTTTTTAGAAAAAAATACAATAATCACTGATAATGTCATTAATGCATATTGATTTATTGTTATAAAAATTGTACGGCTGGGGCACCATCAGGATTTTATCACTGAAACCTGATTACTTAGTGTCCATAATAGCAAATCCATTGAGTCTGTGGTCTGTTGTGTAAATATATAGAGACTTTAAAGTCCTGATTGGCCACTTAGTGCAGGTCATGGACACTGGTGCAGTTAGCTGGACTTTTAGAACACAGTGAATATTTGGAGTTTAATTCTGCCCTTGTTGCAGGATGCTAACATCAACTGCAGAGTATTTTGAGTTTGTGGTCTCCAGCTGTGAAGTGTTCTCAATGGTGTTCCGAACAAGTTGCTTGCTTTAAAGTGTCTACTCATTTTGAGCCTTTATGCTGTCAAATGTGTCAAACAAGACACATCAATAGTATACTGTAATAAGTTCGCTTAGTGAGCATTCAGTGTGTACATCTGCAGGTGTCTGTTGTCTAAGTAACATAAAATTCGCCCAGTAAAATGACTGTTTTCAAATCAGTTTCCTTTCCCTGTACTGTACTGTCTCATATAAGAGGGGTCAAAGTACTGCTTCTACCTTAGTTTAACAATCTGCTCCAAAGACATAAGGAACTACAGCCAATTAAATCCTCATTCTGTTTATTTTAAAAGCAAAGAGAAGTTTAGTACAGAGAAATGCAAATCTGATGTACAGAACTGCATATCAAAGCCTACAAGTCTGTGGAAGCATTTTTTTCTGTAAGTGTGAGAGATGATTACTCTGTCATAAGGTAATTTATCGTTTTTATATTTAAACACACTGATTCGTGTTCTACAAATGTCATTTTCAGGTTTGGAGAAATACTTTCAGATTTGAACAAACAACAGGCAGAGAAAGAACATGGAGACAGTTTCTCTGTGCGTGTTAGTTTTCTTTACCATCTGTGAAACGTCTACAGGCTTGCAACACAAAGCCACTGCCAACACCTAAACTGCTCTCCTTACATAATCATTCTCCAGTGATGTAAGAATAACTAATCCAGCCTGTTGGCGTTTGAAGCTTTCAAGATGCAAACAATAATAATAAAAAATGTGAGGAACAGAAGCTTTAGGGGGTGGACTTCATCCAAAAAGAGATGGTACACCAACTCTTCCAAAGAAGGTGAGAGAGGAGTGAAACAAAGATGCCAAATGAGTTTGTGGAACATTCTTCGTATCTGCAGCAATTTGCTTGATCAATAGTTAAGTAAGGCCTTCCCATTGGATAATTAAATGGCAAGTCTCCTTGGTTTCATGAAGAGCACTCCTATTAAAACAAGCATCTACAGTCATTCATCTAGATAAATGACTTTACACCAAGTGCCATGAAGGCCATTAAATTGCTTCTTTAGACATGGATCTCGTCCAAACACACAATCAAAGGATTTGACCAGGATTATCTATGATTAGAAACACTCAAAGACAAATGAGGAGATGACAGGATATCATACATTAAGAGGATAAATTTGTAGTAACATACCAGCACCAATTTTGTGATGACTGTTAAGTTAAAAAAGAAAGGGAATATAATTGAAAGAGAGGTGGGGAAAGAGATTTAAAAGCCAAATGTTGCTGTGGATTTTACCATGTTTACACATCACTGAAAGCTCTCAGCCTTTTTCTGTAAGTAAAGACTTCATCTGTTACACAGGCAAAATGGACTAAAAAAAAAGGCTACAAAACAAGACAGTCCTTCTAAAAGGTCAGCTAGCATTAACTCTTTTCCTTTCAAAGTGATCTATGCATTAAACATTGTTTTCCAAGGCAACAAAGGTGTCCATAAAAAACCTAAAGAAGGCAAATGGCTGATAAGCAAATCGGCTGGGATCTGTTATCATATACATAAAGATTCATTATGTATCTCCCCTTTGAAGTTCTTATCCCAGGCATAAGAACTGATAAGTTAAAAGGTAGGAGGA
>JAZGTK010019155.1:0-11516 GCA_036877625.1 Ambastaia sidthimunki | reverse complement strand
CCTGCACTCAGAAGTTGGCAGGCCGTGTATGAGACACAGATAGGGCTATCAGTCACTTTACTCTGCAGTACAGCCATACCTAGAACTCAACTCTATAGACTCACCGAGAAAAGTGAGGAATTCAGTGACATCTATAGCTAAAATTGGCCTGTTGAGGTTTATCCAAAGCAATTTACAGTGTATTCAAACTATGCTTTTGATCAGTATGTGCGCTTCCTGGAAATCGAACCCACAACCTTTCGCTCTGCTAACACAACGCTCTACCTGTTAAACTATAAAGTTTCTTCCCTGGTTGTATCCTGCATTTAAATACGTATGTGACAAATAAATGCTTGATTCTTGGATACGAAACAATTTTTCATTGGGCTTAATGTCACCACATAAGACAAAGGTCAGTCTTAACATGTTAAAAAACTATCATTATAAATTATTGTTATAAAATTGTAATATTAGATGTTTTAGTATGTAATATTAATTGTACTGACATCACATCACCATGCATCAACAAGATGCTTCTGACAAACAGAAATTACTTTTTAAATTGTGCAAAAAAAAATCTTTTAGGAGTCTAATCGATTTAAACATAGTAAGAGAATAAACTGCACCATAAGAGTTAAAAACACTTAATCACATCTATAAACTCAAAGCTCAGAAATAAGTGACTTACATGGATCACTTTGTAGAAGTAGGCGTACTGTCGGGCTGTGTTTTTGTATTGACTGAGCACGTCCTGTATGGCTTGTGTGGCCAGCAGGTGCCGCACTTCCTCTTCCTCAAAATACAGGGGTGTGTCATAATCTGCGGGCAGGGTCTTGATGTAGGGCAGCCAGGGAGAGCTGGGATTGGCCCGTTCACACAGCAGGTGTAGCGCGAGGGTGACGTTACCCATGGCCTGAAGGATCCGATCTTGACCGTACAGCGGCCCTGTGAATAATGGTATAAGTTAGGAACTATCTGCAGTTATTTGTTTATTAGATATTAAAAACAACAGCTGTTTGTGACCTGTAACATGAACATAAATCAACCATGTTTGATTTGGTTTGTTTTTAAACTGCTCTTGACCAACCGCATTAAATATCTGTGACCCAAACTGTAATTAAAACACGTAAATGAACAAGTTTTGGAAAATATGTAGAACAAAAAGCAACATTATGTAAAATGAGTGAACTCACACAGCACAGAATTCTTCGCAGACTCCACAGTCATGAGCATTTTTCTGGGAATCCATAGGAACAGCTCCTCTGCCTAAACACATTCCCAACGAAAAATTTAATTTGTGATTGCCAAAAAACAAACACTTGACATCACCAGTTTTTTCAGTGTACAGTCAAAATCACACAACAAACTGAAGAGCTCTTCTGAAGCTGATCCTTTTGACTCCATATTTCAAAATCTGAAATCATAAAACTGCACTTTGCATACTAGTTCCCATTTCAATTAACCATCAACACACGCAACCGTGACGTCAATAAGCATGACTACAGCAGCCATTTAAGACTGTTTGCACACTGTCTGCAATCAAGTCAGGAAGTAAACCACGACCTGTCATGATCAATAACCTCTGCAACCAATCAGCACTTTAAATACTTCCTCCCTCCCACCCACCGAGTCAAGGCACTAACAAACATGATAACCACCTATAGGCCTGTAATTAACACTCATCTGCTGACCATTACAAAGAGCAGATTACACTGATTTCATCTGATGCCAATATACAACAAGACAGCATGATCTGTAGGCGGTGGAGAAAGCTGCCAACATACAGAATGTATAATTTACATTTGCATAGACTGAATCTTATTACCATGTGTGTGTACAAGCCAACAACTGATGTCAGGAAGCTACTAGTCTCACACAGCAGTTTATTCTGGTTATACACAGCCCACCTAAACAGGAAAGGTTTGCCTGACCAACTTATTAAACCACCAACTACTGTTTACCATCATTTACTCTGATAATTACTGATAATTACACAACAGAATTACAAAATAGACCAGCGACTACAACTAGTTTGTTTTGAAAGCTGCAATCCATAACTTTTCTGGGTTAAAAATAAACAAAAATCAGTTACTGACCAAGTACATGACAGATCAGTGTTTAACACCATCTCCTTACACTACCCCAATTCCCACTGGTAAGTTTATAACAATGATTAATAATTCAAGCCATCAGGTCTGACTTCCCAGGAAATTTCAGTGGCTTCATTAGATGTAAACATGTAATGAAAAGTACGTACAGTAACCTGCAGTTTCATGTTTCAAACAGAGATGGCGACAGAGAGGCAAAAGTTATGGACTGCAGCTTTAAAAGCACTCGAACCAGCAACCAGCCATTTCCCATCATACTAACAAAACTCTGTGCACTCGTGACCACAGGAGGACAGCCAGTAGAGATTTTTGCAGCTCATAACCATCTTGGTATCACACAGTCCATAGACAAAGAGGAGAAATACACCAACCTTGATATCTCTGGTGGCCTTCAGGCCATATCCTTCATCAGCAAAGCTGGAGATCTCAAATCCATCGCATGAAGCTCCACATTGTGCGGCCCAGCCCATCAGCTCAGAGAAATAATCCTCCCTGCAGCCCTCGAACACCACAGACATCCCTGAGGAAATCCCATCACAAGCTGATTTGGCTATTGTGTGTACATTGAACCGATATTAAAGTTCTCTGTTATGCTTTCCATTAATCCAGTGCATTATGCTGCTACAACCTGGAGATAAGTGCTTCCACCTATTACTTACGTACTCCACGACACAATATGATGTTAAATGATCGTTCTAATAGATATTTATGTGTTCTGCTGTGCATCTCTTAGACTATGATTTCCTCAAGTCTTGTAGGACGTACATCAGGGTTGTATTAAACGAGTCCTATTAGGCCTTTTTTCCAAATCTTCATTATATTTTTTGGAGTTTTTCCAAAAAAAACCTCTTCAAAAAACTACTTCATATTACACTCTTTTTGTTTTGACTCTTTTATTTTTGCTTCACTTCGCTATTGGCCCATATGAAGGAAGTTCATAACCAACAGCCCAGTGAAAAGCTCCAGTATTACAAAATCACAGTCATGTGATCTCTGTACCTCTTCAGTCTTACGAAACCAGATCCGTGAGAAGTAATCTATGTACCTTTCTGTTTCTTACGGATCTTCTCCACCAGAGCTCGGATCTGAACGAATTCCTCCCACTCTTTCCCCGGAGACGGAGCGGTGCTGCTACACTCTGAACAGGAAAAAGAAAATAACATTCCAGAGCATGTTTTTCACAATCATTTATGCTTAAATCAACAGAAACTCAATGGGTGACTGCGGGGCAACAGTAAACCGAGTTCCTGGATGACCAGAAGCTGGATGATTCATATCTTTCACTGGCTATTATAAGTGCTCAGCCAAAAACTTTCTCCGTTTTGTTACATTCCTGTCACTTACTTAAACCCACCATCCAAATCCTTGCAAAAGTGCACAGATGTCCATTGTAAATATTTAAGTCGTGTCAATGTAAATAAGTAAGTTACTTCCCTGTGATGAGACAAACCAATTTGGGGGTACATTGGTGCAGCAGGTAAAGTTTTGGGGTTGTAGATTTAAACCCCACAGGGAGATCCATAATCTACAACCATTGTAACCTTGAGCAATGAACTTAAAGGATAGTTCATAGTAAGTTTTAATACAAACTTAAGTTAAATGATTACTATGTAAGACGATTTACTAGCACACAATGAAACCTACGAGACTCAATTTTCAGAATCTATCTGCAAACGTTTTACCAAGAAGAAACAAAAAGTTATAACAATCATTTAATGTGATTATGGCGCAAACACTTTTTGTGCACCAGTGCCACTCACGACAATAATTCACTGTAGACAATAATTCATTCATCATTCATTCATTCATTTCAGAGCAACAGAACGGCTTATACTCACTCTGCAGCAGTTCAGAGATTAAATTCATCATCTCTTTCGGAGAGACCGCAGCTGTGGCCCCGGTCCCTGATTTTTGGGTCTTCACGCGACTCTTTTTGCCCATCTTGCTGGTTTAGAAGAGAGGATAGCTGGAAAAGAAAAAAATGTAAACAGTTGGGACCTTTAATAAATAAAGAAGTACTAACTGAAAATTAACATTACAGGTAAAATTTAACTCTGTTTCATAAGCGTTTCATGCAGCCTAAAAGGCTTTAAAGGAGCGAATAGCGTGAAATGTTCTTGGCTCTACACGCTTTATAAATATTTATGTCCTGTGGACTAGGTACACTATAGCCATAAGTGGTAAACAGTAAAACCTGTGAATGTTTTACATCCAAATCAATCTCCAAAACTGGACTCACTGCCAAGAATGGTTAATGGTCTCTTTGAGGGATTACCCAGCTAACGTTCTCTAAAAGTTCTCTTGAAGTTATTAAAAACATTCCTGCAGTGATGTTAGTAGAACTTTTCTAATGTTGTGTTTCATATATATTCATATATTGTCAAGTTAAGTTGTTGGTGAAACATTTAAAAAATGTTATAGAATTTTACAAAGTTTGAATATTCTTATCACCAAACAATAATGTAAATACAACATCTAAAAAAACGCAACGTTTTGAACGTTCCTAGAACTTTCAAAGTAACATTTTAACAATTTTGTTACTTCATGGAAAGTTAGGGAAACGTTCTTACAACCTAAAATTGATTGCTGGGTACAGAATAGAGTCAGCCAAAGAACACCACATCAACATATACCTGCCCGAAAACCAGTGTAAACATTCAGCATATAGCTTGTATGAAACTACAACATACTGTCTTTTACATACAGCTTTTATTTAGACAGGTTAAAAGCAGTGTAGCCGATAATTCCCAGTTATGCTGGTTAAAGGTCAAAACATGAGAGCAATCACTTAGTTGTATAAACAGTTATACTCTTAAATACCTTCTGTGGAAAGCACAGGGCCATAAAATGTTCATCCAATCATTGCATTGGGTCCGAATGCAATGGCAGGACGATCCTACTTGCCTGTCAAACTATGTATTTGCATAATCGCATGCACTATTGAAGGAGGCGTGGCTTTAGAGATCACTCTTTAGCTTTTAAAGCTAGATTCCTATTGCTGACCACTCCAAAATTGAGAATCCTACCTTTACATTCAATAAATGAGTATGACAGCCACCTGCTTTATCTATCTAGCACAGATCTATGGTAAACCTTCTGAAAAGCTACAAAACTGCACATTTGTGACATGAATCTTGGAGATCCCACACTGACCTGGAAAACTGTCTAAAATGGATAATGCCACTAAGTCATCAAACCCACTTCCACTATTTACAACCAATTATATCACTGAAGAGCCAATCGGATTGAAACCCTTAAAAGTAAGCTACTTAGGACTGAAACCATCCGCTACACTACTCGCACTGGCTTACAGAGGTTGACAACAGAGTCAGTTTGCATTCTGCCTAGAGTTTAATAATATTACAAAGTAATAAACTCAACAGATGCACGTTCAGAAAACAAAAACAAGACAGCATAAGTATTCCAAACTGAGCATAGGCACAGAACATTAATTCAACATTCATGCAACAAAAGAAGAACATTAGATAATTATGTCAACAGCCTGGTGGCTTAAAATAACTCAGCCTGGCCCAATGCATCCATTCAAACACACTAGCAGCGTTGCACACCACTGCAATGCATGTGTAGCGCTTCCTTTACACGCTGCTACGTTTTATGATCAAATGCATGAATTAAAACCTCAACAAACCAGACACAGACATTCACAATTCAACATAAAGCAATACAATCTATCACTCAGGGCTTGTGTTAATAGACAGACATCTATCTAGGCAGCATCTGGGGGTGTTAAAGTTCAATAGCATTTTGAGGCGTTCAGTGCGCATTTTGAACGATCTAACGTCTAATCTAGTCTAAAATGTTTACTAAACAGGCAGCTCACTAGGTTTTAATACACAACCAGCATGTTAATAACCAGCATGCCCCGTTTCGCAACAGTTACAGCTTTTTGCATTAGACACCCACTGTAGCGTGTATTGGTGAAGTAAATGCAGGCATATAGCTTATTATGTTAAATAATTCTTACAAAATCACTCGTGCACACTTGAATTAACATGATTTGATATTTGATAATGATATTAACACAAAAACTACCTTCCTATTGACTGTAAGGGCTCCTCCTGTCAACCTGGAACTCAATCCTGGTCTGCTGCGACAACCAACCTCTTGTCAACGGGGATAGTCCCGCCCAATAATATTTCAGAAGGTCTGATTGGTTAAAACAGCGTTTGTCCCGCCCAAACTGTGCACAATACCCTAATATAATTGGTTACATAAATCAACGTTTCAGCATACTCGTTTCGTAATTGGTTTAAATCGTAAATATGTAACATTTTGTCAAATTATGAGCAATGATTGGTTTAATCAAAGGCGGTACCGTTTGCGGAGATCTTATTGGTGGTGAGGAGAGTCGATTGATGCGGTCAGGGTGACAAGGTTGGTTGGACTTCACAAACAGAAATGGCTCGTGTGTCTCGTGATTGGATGTTTACTTTAGCAACCATGAATTGACCATAAAAGGAAACAGTTTGCGCAACGTAATTCGCGGAGGGAAACGCCAATCACAGCTGCAAAACAACATTAATCAAACCTCTGAACATTAAAGTGTCTGTAATGTGTACAAAAAGTACTTTATAAAATAATAAGATAACACATGCAGAGCAACAACAAACGAAAAACTTCAACAATTTGCAGTAATTTTATTTTTGAATGTGTGATAACACATTGCATTAAACGAGTGACCATATAAATATAGTTCATACGCTCTATCGTATTGAGTTCACGTCTATTGTATCTATAATCATGTCTATTGTATTTATAATATTAACGCTGCAATCCATATCTTTGGTCTTTCTACCGAGGAAATGTTTAAAACATTACATTTCAGGTTACTTAACCAACTTTTATTTATGTATGTGAAGTCTAATCAAACCTGACATTTTCATGCGAAATCGGACCCGACAGCTCGTATCATAAATTATTGTTATAAACAAAAGCGTCTGCTAAATAAATAAATAAATGTAAACGTACTTAATAAATTATTTTTGTTGATTTTTAAAGCAATAAAGTATGTTACTGTGGGTACAGTCACAGATTGGGTAGGTAATGCATGAAGAGAAAGATGTTACATGCTGGTGCATGTATACATGTGTTTACGTCATAGTGTGATGTATGATGACGTTAGATACTGTAAAGTAATGACAAGACAATCATCACTGCCTCTATCAGCGTCTATTGCATTAAATATCCAGTAGATGGCAGACTTGGCCCTTTTTTCTGCTTTGAACTTTAGATACCAGAGAGGACAAAAAAAATCACAAAATCTTTTTCAAATCTACAAGAGGGTTATTTGTCATTTATTTAGATTTTTTTATCTGCTAAAATACAGGTTCATTCTTGGCTACATACAGCTTATTATTAAAATATATAAACGCATGCTAGTTACAGGTATTCTACAGTAAGTTATGTACATAGCACTGAATTGTATATCCTAGCATACAATTGTGTGTGACAAGCTACACAGAACATCAAATTCATGAAAGATCCAAACATCAAATCCGTATTCACAAAAAAAGCAGTGCATTTGAAAAAAGAAAATTTCAGCAAGGAAAACTTCAGCATTTCTGATTCCTTTGTGCTTTAAAAAGAACAAATACAAAAAAGTCAGTAGTTGTGTAGACTAGATCAGTTTAAAAAGGACACTTATTGTTCAAAAAGTAGAATGAATAGTTGAGTGTACTTTATACTTGTGTAGGTATTGTGTATATTAAACACTTTACAGCATAGAGACTATATATATAGTCTTGAAAACAGCACACATTTTTTTACTGACCTAAATTCATTATGTGAGTCAATACGCAAATACATAATTATAAAAGGTCTGTGTAAATTATTCGAAATTATAGTCTTTCCTTTTTCAAATGTTTGCTGCTCATTTTGTTCACTTAAAATATAGGACAAAAAAGTTAACACACTGCCAAAAGCCACCTGCTGCATCCAGGGTGAACAAAACCATCCAATACGAATGTGATTTCAATCAGCACTATAAAAGTGCTTTTTATAAATATACAATTTAATGAAAATCCACACAATCATAGATTCAATACAAAAATAACTAGATCGTTTGAGGGAATTCTTCAATGCCCAAAATAGCTTCGTTTTAAACAAACAATAGAAAATTATGGCTTATCGGGTCACTGATTTTGAAGAAAGAGCGTTTGTGTGAATGCAGCACGAACCTTTTGAGGCAGTTCTCGTTTACACAGATAATGAATCTGAATTATAACACACGAAACTCAAAGATACATCATTTACTGCATTGTCACTTAACTAGAAACCCTCCATTCATAAGATTTGTACAGAGATCTAATACACACAAAACTGTGCTATGTCTCTTATACACACACACGCTGATGTTGTCTGGTAGTCTCATGATAAAAGGAGCAAATTTAAACATGTCACGTACAGCTCATCAAAAAAAGCACAACCTTATTATTAATAATGCAAATCTTATACTGATTTTTTTTTAGCACATATGGCCTGATTTGATAAAGAATTTACAATGTGCAGAAATGTGAAGCTGGATAAAAGGGAAAGAAAAATGTGATTGGCTGAGGTATTTTACATGCTCCAATCACAGACTACTTCATTAAAATCGCATGTGCTGGAGTTGCTAATGCTTTCAGAGATACTGTACCAATGAGACCTCACACTGTATACTGGAATCAGTCATTCTCTTCAGGCTGAACTGACAGTATGTGCTCAGTTTGTTATTGCACCTATTCAGTATCTAGAACCTAAAATTGTACAAAAGGGAGAACAGTTCCAGTTCTTCTGCTACAGCACCTAATCTGCAGGCCTTATACAGATTTAACAGTACTTTAAAGTAAGAGATGTATACAATAATGTCATGTACACCGTCATGAGCTCGCATACCCAGCTAACAGGGAACGTTCTCTGAAAGTTTTCTTCAGTTTATTAAAAAATGTCTTGCAGAATGTTTTTAAACATTATCATATATATCAAATATGTTATTCTTAAGTTGCTAGTGGAACGTTTTAAAAACATTACAGAATTAAAATAGTTTAAATAATGTTTTCCTAAAACCAAACGATAATGCTATTACAATGTATAAAAACTGGAAATTCTGAACGTTCATAAAACATTAAAAACAACATTTTTAACATTTTTGTTACCTAATGAAAACATTAGGGAAACGTTCTTACAACCTATATTTGTTAGCTGGGTATGCAACCCTAAGCGCTGTACTGTGACATCTATAAGATGATCAGAGGGCTCAACGTACAAAAACACAATTAATCATCCAATTAATCATGATTGTCAATCAGGAATTTAAAGTACTTCAGTAATATTTCTTGCAACTTTGTGACCTGAAACTTTTGAATTTACAACATTGTTTGATAGTTTGAATAAACTGACTTACGGTAGCTGAATTTTAAGCTTATTATTATGAGGCGTCCTGCTTTTATCTGACTATTTGCAGGATACAATGTTTATAGTTTACATAAAAGCATTATGTCATGTATTCTGGAAACCTGAGCAAATATGTCATTTGTATTTATGAACTACCTAAAAAAGGTTTATTTGTGCAGCTTTGTTGGTGTGTACATACAAATACATTTTGCTCCAGAAAGAAACAGGAATAATATGGAGTCGTCTTTTGCCAATACCAAACAAACGTTTCAGGAGTGAAAGGGTTAATTATATAGGAGTGATTCAGTGGGAAATCTAAGCCCTGTGTGCTTTCATTTCATAGCTGGAATAAAATAAATCCATTAAGCTGCCTTTCATGAATACTCGGATGGTATGCAGATAAATAGCTCTATTATTTAGCTTGTGCTAATTGTGACCATTATATATTATATTCCACCACCTGGTTTTGTAGGTAATAGGTTTGAAATGTCTCAGCTGAATGCCACGGGCCGAGAGAAGCTGACAGCAGGTGCAAAGATCTTCCGTCTTATTCCAAAACTTGCTCGGTTATGAGACTGTCTGCTCCTCTCGTCAGATTCACAGATTTGTTTGTTTGTTCAAGGCCCTGCCGGTCATTGACTCAGAGCTACAAAGGGCCTTTGAACTGGTTTCCAGAGAGATGTTGGCGAATGGAGGGTTTGGATCCTGCCGCATCACCGAGCTTACGCCACACCACCTAAACACACAGAGAGAAGACAGTTACGCAACTCATCACACTGAGCTCCCGACAGGGTAAGAGTGAGATTAGGGACTAATTATGACCTGAATAGAAAGAAGCTCTTGTTCTGTCAGAGATTCATCAGAGATTCGTGCTTGCGGAAGATCCTGATCCACCCAGCTGACAATTTTTAAGTTGCAAGAAGCAACAGTTTTTATTTTGAATGTAAACATCCAGTTTTTAAATGTTGGTTATAGGAGCGTTGTTCAAACTAATTCTATGTTTTTAAAATCTTCCACTAACAACTTAGGAATAACGTTTTGATATATGATACATAACGTCAAAAATATGTTGTACTAACGTTACTGCAAGAACTTTTATGATATGAAGTTTGTGTAATAACTTTATGATTAAATCAAATTATTTGCATTTTTGATTTCAAAATGTACAGGCCAACCTCTTTCCTTCTGTGTCTAAACTAAATTATACCCTATTATTGACAAATATGTATGCATAAATTAATTGCCTTAAATTTTATATTCTGTAACTTTTGACAGCTGTTCCAAGAACCTTTTGTGATATCATGACGCTGCATTAAATGGAAATGTGGATGTTAAAATAGATCCTAAACAAGTTTATTTGAAAGCAGGTTTAATAGTAACACAATCAGTTGCGTTATTGTTCAGCTCTTAAAATACAAGCTGGTCTGCGGATCCCCACTCAACCCACTCAAGCCGCCCCATTTCTGTGGGAAGACAGTATGTTGAGATCAGAGCGCAGGTTCCAGGTTCCAGGGGCCCTTTGTGTCTATTAGGAAGCTTCATTGTTTTCAGTGATAGTTATTTTAATTGCACAGGCATCAGTGTGGCCTGAAAGTGGGTCTCTGTTGTGAAACACTGAAACATTGTCCTCCATCAAAGCCTTGTAATTACATAAATTAAGAAGCAAACAAACAGAGGGAGAGAGAGCATAGACTTAACAGTCCCCTACTGTTTATTAGTTCTTTATAAACGAACGACTGGTGTCAGCCTCAGACAGCACGCCCACAGTTCACTCTGATGAACATTTTTGACGTGCACAAAAACTTTCTTGATCTGGTAAGCTTTAATCTGATTGGTTGATTTCACGCAACTCCCAAAGGTTATTTTAATGTACTTTACGTACTCAGAGTCACATATTGTTTATGATATTACCACTTGTAACCGTAATCTGATTTATCACTGTAAATGTCAGTCAATTGACTTCCTGTCTAAGTGGGTGGTCCTTGGACAGTGTAAACTACAAAACGAGACTACCCAGCTAACAATTTTAGGTTGTAA
>JAZGTK010019154.1:0-11517 GCA_036877625.1 Ambastaia sidthimunki | reverse complement strand
TAGGATGAAACACGAGACAGAACCTTCAATGGTGTTTTAATCAAGATCTCTGGAGACTTTGCTCTGTCCAGCTTCAGGTTTTGAAGAAGTTCCTGAAGGCTGACAGAGAGCAAACCAAAATAACATCTGTGCCTCTCTCTATTTGTGGCTTTCTCACACACACACACACACACACACACACACACACACACACACAGGAAGTAAATTGAAGCTTGCTGAAGTGTCTGTCCCTCGCTGCTGGAGACTGTAGGTGGGATGTCTTTAATTGGGTCCAATCTCAAAGAGCCTGAGGCAGCACTCTACCCTGAGGAAGTTCTTCCTTTTTCTCTCTCTCTCTCTCTCTCTCTGTCTCTCTCTCACCTCATGTTTTCTTATTTCTTCTTTCTCTCTCTGTTCCTGATTCTCTCTTTCTGCTCATCATCTCTCTTTCTGTCTATCAGTACCTTCCTCTCATCTTAAACACACACTATCTCTCAGGCACAAATCTTTGCGTCTGACAGCAGGAATCCTCAGCATTTTAAACTCCTCACGGCTCTGGAGTCCGTCAACACCAGCCCTGATGCTCTCAGCCCTGCTAACGATGGGTCAGGGACGCTCTCTTGGTTTGGACTGTGTGCATGAAAATCTTTCATCTGCCAACAGCCTCCTGAAACCTTCAGCTGCTCATGTGTAGTGCATCACCTAAAGTAGAGGATCTGATTGGTGTAACCTTATCATAGTTCTCCATAGGTGAGAACTATAGTTCTCTATAGGCTCTATAGGCGCTGGAGACTGATATACAGCAGCTAGCTGAAACTGTGCATTGCTAGCGCACTAGAAAAACGTCTAAGATCACTTTATGTTTGAGATTACGTTACCTGAAACAAACAAAATAATCTGTGAATGTGTGTGTAGTGTTTGCTTGTGCAATGTGTGTTTACCTTCCTTGCACTCCAGTGCGACTCTGGACTCCAGGTTGTCCATCTGCATCTGGAGTCTCTTGAGCGTTAAGTCGTTCTCTCGGGATTTGCGCTTGTAGGCAATGAGCACGAGGATGACGATGATGAGAAGAAGGCCGCCGCCCGCAGCGATGCTGACGATGGCAGGAAGAGTCAGGAGACTGTCGGAAAGAATGTTGACGGAGCCGGGAGACACATGCAGTCCACCCACCTGCACCTGAAAGATCAAACACACACACACACACACATATGTGAGAGTCAAGCCAAAATTAGAGATACAGAAATGTTTTGCCACTTTTATTTAACACAAATTACCATCATCATGTTTTTTTTGCGATTTAGTTTATAAGGACCTAGGAAGTGTCCTCATAAACCACATTGTTTACATTGTTAAACACATTTATGTCCTCGTAAAACACATATTCAGTTTTGGTTCTGGTAACAGGTTTTCTTTTTTTAGTGAACATGGTAGCAACTCTGTCTGGCTTGTGTTTTCAGCAGCAGTAAATGAGTGTTTAAACTCGTAATCAGAGGGTGTTTAAGTCATTTCAGTAGAAAGGTTACTGTACCGCTAGTCTTACCATGATTTTGTACTGGCCCGTGAGGTTTGGTGGTTCACACAGCAGTTGAGACTCAGACACAGTGACGGAACATGGAGTTTCTCCAATCAGAACACTGTAATTGAGCTTTACACCTCCAGAAGCAGAGGGAACCAGATTCCTACCCTGAAACACAGTGTATATATGTGAATACTTACTACAGTTGCAAAGCTGGTAAAATTTTAAGGGATTCCAAGTTGGAATATTACAGGAATTTCCTGGAATTAACTGGAAATGTTGGGTAATTTTTACAAACTGTTTTATTTACTAGCATAAATATAAACATATTTGCTTCCTTGACATACAACTGGTCTTCATGTATATGTCAAAATTCCCATATATTCCCATAAGTTCACATTTCAGTTCACCTACCTTTAGGATAATTGGGGAGCCAGGTTTCTGTTCCAGTATGCCGTTGGTGCTGAGAGGTTCAAAGTAGGGGTTGGGGTAGTACAGGAAGTTAGTGTTGTTGTACACCAGAAGAGCCTGAACATTATTGAAGATGAAGCCAAACTCATCCGCGTGCTTCACCGAGTCTAAACCGGGCCGGTACTCAGCGGTCAGAGAGGGAGCAAAGCAGCTCATAGTTGTCATGTTCAGAACCTTACACACCTGGATAAAGAGAGAAAGAAAGAGCGAGAGAGAGGTTGATATATGCTTCATTTGTATCCGCATTTTTTGAGAGTACTTGTTATTCATCCTTTCATCTCACTTCTGTTCTTTCCCATTATGATCCCTTTGATAGCATCTGTTTTTAAGAGTGTTTCAGTGAGCGGAAAAGACTACAGCTGCAGTTCCTTTTGTTAGAGAACAACACAGCCAAAGAACAAAGGAGAAAAGCTTTTATGTTCAAAAGTCAGAAACAAACTAAGAGAAAACATTAAAAGTATAAATGACACTCTTCTGATCAAATCTCACTATATCACAGATCAGTCAGAGCCACACAGAAACTCTTCCACCCAGCAGATCTTCCTCTGAAATGAGGTACATCTGCTGTAGCCCCTATCAGGTGAATACAGACAAACCTGTGAAGAAAGTGTCAAGTTCATTCCAGAAATTGAAACCATTTTTCAGGACCCAAAACTTTTTTTTTTTTTGCAATGTAATAAGTGTTAAACCATCTTTAAGTGCAATCAATTTAGAAAGTAGTTTTACAATAATTCTAATTAATAGTTCACAATTAAGAGAAATGAGAACAATTGGGGGTGAAGTGGGGCAAGAGTTTTTTATTATCACAAAACAATATTACAATGCAAAAACATCTTAATCACCCTATATCAAAATTTCAGTATATCACCCTATATTAAAAGTTTTGTTTTTCACTACAGCTTCTAACCAAATAACTCTGATAAAACAATTTTAGTAAAGCACTCTCATGCCACAAAAACAGCACATTTGTGAGCCGTATCACATAAACATCAGCAGTCACACTCGCCGGACGCGCTCGCGTCGCTCCCTCAGAGCGTCAGAGAGCAACGCTCAGACAACAACATTGATTACTGTGGTGGGAGTTTTTCATCTTCCTTTCTGCTTGACTCTCAGGAGAGAAACTTAATTAGAGTTAAATATCTTCAAAGCTCCACAGGACGGACGAGCACCGTGTCTTCTGCTTGCATCCCACCGCTCACAGCTCGAGCTTCAATCGATATAAACTCATTCTCAACGCAAACTTGATTTTGCGAGATGGGTGGTGCGTCTCATTCCATAGCTGTGGGTCTTCATTCCTCTACTGGTGTATAATGAGTGATGTTCTTTATAGTCATCCAGAGATTGCAGTGGTGGTTTGTTGGTGATTAACTGGTATTGGCTGTTTCTTGCATGCTGGGATGCTGTATTCCAAGAAAACATTTGAATCCTTGTGGCTGCATTTATGGAAAACAATCTGGCAGGAAAGCAAGCAAGATGTTTCAGAAGAGTTTTGTCTCTCATACTTTACGATTAAGAATGTTTTGTTTCTTAAGATCTTTCTTAAACCTGAACTACTGAATTACCTTAGTTGTAAATTCAGATGTCTTAAAAAAACAAATCTGAAAATAATAAATGGCTTATTTTTTTATTGGGACATTTAAAAAGAAAAACAACACAAATTGTACAAATAACTGCCAAATTTTATGTTTAAACTTCTAAGAAAAAATGTAAAGTAGACTTTACATACCACTTTCTATACATTTAATATAGAGGGGAGGCTAAAATCTGGGTAAGGGGACAAAACCAAAACAGGGAATTTCTTGCAAATGTAACATCAAAGAACCCCATAAACATCTAAAAATGAATGATGTTCAGTAACTCCACAGAGTCATGATGTCATCAAACACATAATCCTGTTACATACGCCCAACAGCCCCACACGAGGACCAATACAGAGCGAATGAATATCCAGTCAACTGTTAAACATTTCTTAACACACAGAATTACATTTAGCATTGACTTAGCCTTTATCTCAGCATCTGTCCAGTTCCTAGGTCAACTCTAGCCAAGGTTTGAACCTGCAACCTGTGTGTTGCAGCCCATTATCCTATTACACCATGAACCACCACAGAACCACACCTACGCAGGACATAAGGAGGGTCTAATGTGACTGAACTGTATTTTTGTCTGTCTGCTCTTTGAAATCAGTGCCATACAGAAACAGATGCTGTGCCACAATCAGCCTGGCTCAACTCAGAACAGCCCATCTCTGCCTCTGAACACCATCTGCTCCACACTGCCTGATGTCACATTTTGGTCCTGCTGTAGCAGTTTGTTTTCACTTCCTCCAACATTACACTGGGTGCCGGTGTTCACAGGCAAACCTCCACCTGTGCAAGTAAACCAGTATTGTAGACTTTAAACAGGTCAAAACCTAATTCATGTTAAAGCAAGTTTGTTATTTGTCTAGCTGTACTTCAGGGCCTTCATCAGACTAACAGCTTCTGAGTGTCTCTCTGTCCTTCTCATGACCAGGTTACAGCTGCAGGAATTTGGCTGGGAAAGTAATTACGATCCGTCATTCCCCGTCTGACTGAAATAATGGGTTTCATGTTTTTCCATGAGCTGACAGGTGACTCAGCACAAAACACAGTTCCAGCCTCCTAAGATAATAAATCTAACCATCTCTCTATACTCAACTCAGCTTAAGTGCTGAGAAATCCCAGCTAACAGGCAACGTTCTCAGAACGCTAGCTAACATTCTCTAAAAGTTCTCTCAAAAAATGTTCTTGCAGATGATGAACTGATGAACTGGTTTCAGTCTCAATTCACTTTAACAAGGCCAGTGTAAACACTGCAAAACATCCCATTAAAAAAGAAAATCCCATTTTTGGGTGAACTAACCCTTTACAGTACTCATCAACTCTTTCTAAATGTCTGAAAGATCACAGGAAGTGATGTATGAACAGCACAGTAACTTCTGAATCATCACAGGAAATAAACATTTTATGGTAATGAATGAGCAGGACTCTAAGCACCTTTGTTTTACATCCTTGAGGAGAAAACTTGGTGTCTAGCCAATATGAGGCAGAGATCAGACGAATGGAAATTAGGATGAACGCAAAACATCCATAAGTTTCTGCATGACTCCAGCGAACCGCCTGTGGCTGTGTGTTAAACGCACGGTAGAACGCTTTTATCATCCATAGTTCATGTTCTACTTGTTGGTTTTGAGCGAGCTCTTATCCGCGCCATCTGGGGTGGTCTTTGACACTGATTGGTGGGGGCGTCTGATTGCTACGTTTTAGAAGAAAACTGAAGTGCTTTTGTGACGGGCTCAGATAACAGCGCGTGAACGCGTCTCCAGACTGTATTTTGGAATCTCTCTGCCGCCGTGTGTGTCAAACGGTCCTTTCTCTCGAGAGAAGACAAAGGTAGAAAAACTAATCTTTTAGCTATAATCAGGAAAATGATTAATGTCTCAAATGCGGGCTAGTGACAGGTACAGCAGAATGCACAAAGGCAATTGTGTGTCTGTCGTTTGGCTTCCCAGAACCCTTCCAGGTAAACGGGGGTGGGAGGGGGTCGGAGAGGGACTAGAGAAGCAATTTGGGGGGGAGGCACATGACAGTTTGAAAGCTGCCGTGACGGGAGCTTGACTCTGATTGTAAGAACTGCGTTTGCTTTGTTCCTCACCCCCCCAACCCCTCTAAAAATACAGAGAAGGGGGAATAAAAAGATACATAATTGTAACCTCTGCAGTTAAAGGAATAGTTCAACTCAAAATGAACATTTTCGTTCACTCTTATGGAGCTTCAAACCTGTGATAAATTTCTTCTTCCATGAAATAACAGCTTTTTTCCTCACAATGAAAGCGGATGGTGATTTTAAATGCCAAGCTCCTCACAAGACAAAAAGCACTGTACTCTACCTCTACAATATCTAAACCTTCTAAAGCCGTCCAAATCTTGCAAACAGACAAAGAAGAAAGAAGCAAAAAACAAGAAACAAAGAACAGAAAGAGAAAATAAAAATGAAGAATGGAGGGAGGGAATGAAGGAAAGAGGACAGAAAGAAAGAAAAAGGAAGAAATACAGAAATAAGAAAGCGATACATCAGTCAGAGGAACATAGAGCTTCAGTCGCTGCTTATTCTGCAGTCAGTGTTCATCTAAGACTGACTTTCAGAAACCTCTCACAGGTACAGCAGTTACACTATTAGAAACAGAGAGAAGATGGTTATAGCAGTTTTACCTTCACCTCCGCCAGCACGTCTTCACTCAGAGATAATGTGTGATCTGAACACTTCCACACCGCCACGATGTGTTTTAGAAAATTTCTCCTCATATATTAGACACCCGTCCTATTTTGCTAATAGAATTTTACACCAATGAAAATGAAAAAAAAAAAAGCAGAAAACTGAAAAGACAGATCACACAGATAGTTCAGTTGTCATTTACTCACACTGATGTTGTCCCAAAACAATGCTCACATGCTTTATTTTGCCCATAAAATGACAGTGAATGATGACTGAGGCTCAGTCACCAACATTTAGCTAAACATCTTCTTATGTGCTCCACAGAAGAAATCAAATAGTTTTGCAACAACATGAGGGCAAGCAAAAGATGACAAAAATGTTTGTTTTTGGTGAATTATCCATTGAAAACAGTCAATGTGTAAGTCATTATGTTAGATTTCTTTATTATAATAACTTTACTATTTGCAAAAAGCTGCAAACAATGTTTGAAACAAAAAAGTTATAGATTTCAAATTTAAAGGAAAGTTCAACTTCTCATGAAATGATCCCTTCACTTAACACTGTATACATTTCTTTACTGGTCCAGACAGGTTTATGTTGGTTTTTGCTGGTCTAGCAAATCTTTTTAGCATGCTATAGAAAATACATACAATACAAACAGTTCAGACATATAGGTGTATAGTGGTTTGACTGGATACACACCTACACGTACACTAAACCCGAATGTATACAAACAGGACATTGTACAGTAGGTCATATTTCACGTTCAAAGCATAATTATACAGTGGAGACTCTCTCTGTTTGAATACAAGATGCCTCTGGCTATCCCAACATCCTGTCTGGCCAGACCAAAGAAACACACCCATTCCATTAATTAAACTTGGACTCCCTGCAGTGGAGAAGAAATTTAATTTGTACCGATTCCACAGCCATCAGCCTTATTATTTTGGGATCTCTTTAAGCTGACCAAGCCTGTCTGACAGCAGCTTATTTTCATTTGTAGCCCATTAACCAACACAAAATTCTTTAACTGGCCTCCATCCACTTATACGTCCAGAAAAGCTTTTCAACAATGAAGAATTCACACAGACAAAAATTTTTTAGACAAAGGACAACAGATTCCAGTCTGACAATAGTGGTAGGAGCCAAGAAAAATGCTCAAATTAAATGCTTCATTTAGTGCAGTCTGAATA
This sequence comes from Ambastaia sidthimunki, assembly GCA_036877625.1. Classification (NCBI taxonomy): domain Eukaryota; kingdom Metazoa; phylum Chordata; class Actinopteri; order Cypriniformes; family Botiidae; genus Ambastaia; species Ambastaia sidthimunki. The sequence goes on along the minus strand of JAZGTK010019154.1, from coordinate 4,122 downwards.
ATTCAGTAGGGTACTTAGTCGAAATTACAGATACACCGCTTAAAAAGAGGTCGTGCAGGGGCTTGTGGGTAGGAGAGAGATGAGATTTCTGAAGCTGCGGTGAGTCACGACTGATCTCGCCTCCGTGGGTCAACAGAAAGGACAGAAATTAGTCTAATGCATCCCAAAAAGGCAGCGTACAGACCGGGTGAATTTTCTCTTTTGAAAGTCACAGATAATTAAGCGAAACCTGCAGACAAAGCACGCCACCTTCCAAGGTCACGCATCTCTGAGGTCGAACTGATACGATTCGGTTTCACCACGTTGACTCTTGTGAGATATCAGCTCGCAAGAGAGAGACGCTCTCCCAAAAGCCCCGAGCTCAGCTGACTGAGGTCATTTCAAACAGAGAGGGCAGATAACCAAGAAACCGCTGATAACCCAGATAAATAAATAAGTAGAACCTTGTGTTTAGTTACTCACATTGACTGATTCCCGTCCACCGTACTTGATCCGAATTCTCGGCTCTTGTATGACATCCAAGTTTGTCCCGATCACTACCAGAGGTGTGTGTCCACTGTAAAACACATAAAGCACTTTATTTAAATAAATACATGATTTTAAAGTGAAGCACTGAAACTCTAGCCTGTCTGTATCGTACGCACACTCAAACACACATGGGGCTCCTAAAAGTGGTTTCAAAGTGGTTTGCAATAATATGTGCACACTTAAAATGAAGTGCTCCTGTAGCTTAATTGGTAGAGCATTGTGTTAGCAGTGCAAAGGTTGTGGGTTCGAATCCCAGGGAGCACGGGTTCACGTATCACGAGTTGCCTTTATTCCTCTAGCTTATATGAAACTATGAAATCAAATGTTTATATCTTCAAATCACAATGACAATATTGGTCAAAATAATCAAACTTTTTTTGATGAACAGCTCATATAAAAGTTCAAACAGGTTGCACCTGTAAACTTCTGACTACCGCCTGCAACTTTTACGCAGAAGCAGCTTATCTTCACCTAAATCAAAATAGCCCTCAAACATCGTTCCTTTGTAAACCACAGCTCAGAAGATAATACACCAGAGCGATTAAAGATGCTTTTAACCGGCTTCAGAAGATTTAATCAAACATTCGAGACGTGCGTTTGAAATAACTTAAAGAACAGAAGCAGTGGTTCTGTTTAGCATTCTGAGACTGTCCAGGGTGGATGAAGGATGAAGCTTCACAGTGATCTTTAGATCCTGCTGCAGGTGTTGTAGTTGTTTAATGTTCAGCACTTTGTTGGGCAGGTGCTACTTGTAAAAGTGTTGCTCTGCTGCTCTGAAACATCTGCTTCAGCAACACCACTCTGTCTACTGATGCCAACAGAAAACCCTCAAATAACATCTCAACATCTCTGTGTCTGCTGCACTGCAACGAGAACAATGGAGAATAAAAAGAGACTCTTCCGAGTATAAAGAGCATCTTCCCAGCTAACAGGGAACGTTCTCAGAACATTTCCAAGAAGTTATCTTAAAGTTATCCAAAAACGTTCTTGCAGTAACATTAGTAGACCTTTTTCAAACATTATATATCATATATATATCGAGAAGGTTATTCTAAAGTTGTTAGTTCAACATTTTTAAAATGTTACTTGTTTTAATATTGTCACTATCACCAATTAACAACGTCAATACAATGTCTAAAAAACTGGTAACGTATGAGAAATGTTCCCAAAAACCGTACAACTGTAAGCTGGGTTAGATGTTTCTTATGTTTCTTCTCGCTTGTTTTTAACTCTGACGCTGTATATAAACCTGTGCGGCACTTAGACATGAACACATGAAAGTGTTGCATAATCAGTCTGATTTTGTAGCGTTAACCTCTCAAAAATCACTTTAGATGTACTTCCAGACACCGACTGATGAACATTAACACAGCACATGACAGCTGCTCATCTAAACAAGCTTCTCACTGAGTCTTGGGCAGGTACGGAAGATAAAATGGACACTAGGATTTAAATCAAATTTAAACCCAATGGATTTCATGGTGTTATTTAAATGTACAGTACAGATATGTAAGAGTATTTGCATTGTATAGCATGGCGAATGTCTCCGTAGACTCTACAGACTGTGCAAAGGATTATGGGAGTTCAAGACCCTTATGCAGTGTTAAGTAAACTGCAGTGGGAACTATTAGCTTCCGTTTAGGTCTCAGATCTGACACACTATAATAAGTGTGAGTGAAAAGGTATGGTTTGTGCGAGCCTTCGTTCTCAGAAAAGCTTCTATATGGTCACCTTGACATGGTGCTTTTTCAAAGTAACGAATCAATCTGAAAACAAGTCAGGCATTTATTTATTTATTTCATAAATAACTCGACCACCCACAACCTTGAGAAAGTGAATCTGGTGAATAGGATCTATTTCTTGCAGTGATATATCGAATCTGATATTCAATGAAATGGTTGTGGAATCATAAGCCTAAATAAAACTGATGATGTTTGCTGGAAGTCATTTTAAAGACGTCAAAGTTCTTTCAGGTTTTGGCAGGAGTAAGTTTACTTTTCAGATAGAAGTATTTAAATATTCAAATACACTGTTTGAATATTCTTTTTTCTTTGCTCTCATTGGTCAGTCAGGAAACTGTGTGCACTCACCTAGCGATGCTCCATTCCGGTTCGATGCGCTGAACTGTGGGATCATCTATGTACTCGAAGGTCAAGCTCTCCCTCACCTGGGCTCGATCTACGCTCACGCTGATCTGAACAGGCCCCACCCCCGTCAGAGAGGGGGCGGAGTAACAAACGATCTCAGTCATGGTCCGTCTGTGGGCGGAGCAGACAGATTCGGAACAAATCAGATTCAGAGTAAGAATTACACTCAAAGTTTAAGTGTGTTATTCTTTTTACTGGGCGGGACCGTTTGATTAACCAGCCAATGGAAGATTGAGAAGTCTTTGAAAAAACAGTCAATATTTTTTATGTTATATATCTGCTTAGCGATGCTAGCCGCACAAAAATTAGCTTTAAAAACAGATGGATAGACATTACAGTTCTTCAGACACACTGTATCTAAGCGGCAGCTCTGCATTTTTCCAATGCAGCTTTTTCTTGCGTTTCTCTAAACGCTGTACATGCGCAAAATGAGCATTAGTGCTTCTCTCCGGCGTGCTGGAGAGCGTTAAGCTATCACTAACTTTTCTCTCACACACACAAACAGGAAGACAGAAGAAAAAAGAAATCTGCAATTAGCCGATATCTCATTACAGCAGTCGACTCCTGCACCTTAAAGCAGAACAATCAGCCTCGTCTTTAAACAGACATCCTGTGGAGAAGTGAGGAGAAAGAGAGATCTATAGCAAGAAAGCTGGTGGGGGGTCTATTAATAAGGTGGAGAGGAGGAACTGTATGTCAGTTAAATCACACAGAGATCTGAGCTGAGAAAAGTGAGTTGAGGAGCAGAACCACCTCAGATCTGGAGGAAACCACCAGCTACCTCAAAACAGATTTAGGTGCTGTATGGAAAATACTTCACTTACTCCCTAAATCTTAAATCTTACTTTTAATGATACATAATTTTGGCGGACTGATGTTTAGTTTATATTTCATTTAAATGACCTGCACTGATAATTCAAGATAAATAACCTGTTCACTAGAAAAAAAACTCATATATACACTGAAACGTAACTGTAAGACAAACATTTATTATGCACAGGGATAATATATCCCACAATGCAATGGGTTCATTCAATGACAATTCTTACTCGTAAAATTCACAGGTTTGGTTCCCAAAAAGCACCGTCACGCTGCTGCCGGCCCCCAGATTCTCCCCCATTATGGTGACTTTAGTTCCACCAGACTCAGGACCCCGACTGGGGGACAATCCTGTGATAGACGGCATCTGAAAGAGAGAGAGAGAGAGAGAGAGAGAGAGAGAGAAAGAGAGAGAAAGAGAGAGTCATTACTAGTATAATTCACACCTTTTAACAACTTTTGAATTAAGATCAGAATCATTGATTTATAAAAACCTGTTTAGACATTATGTACATTCCATTTGGATAATGGATGAATTGCAGCTTTAATGCAGCTTGTGAATGTGAGTTTAACTATCAGATGCAGAGAAGCACATATTGAATCAGTCTAGATGTGGGCGGCTGCTCCA
>JAZGTK010019153.1:0-11517 GCA_036877625.1 Ambastaia sidthimunki | reverse complement strand
TATATACGTTGGATAATAAGATACCAGCAAATCTCCAACTGGAAATCTTGGGTTAATCTCTCACTGTTAGTACAATGCATGGGGTAAACGTGTGAGAGCATTAAGACTTTAAAAGTGGAAAGTCTTAATCAGTCAGTGTCCTAGTTTAGCATGTACTAGAAATGTTTTAAATATGGACTCAAGTGTGTGTTGTATTAAAGTGTCACATATTAAGCATAAATATAAACTAAATTTGTAGTTGTGTTTGTATGTCAACCATAACAGGCATTAGAGTGGATGCACATGTCTCATCAACTGTAAACATGGTCAAATTTCAGTAATAGTTACATCTAACACATAATGACTGACAAAATGACTTTTTATTATAAACTGTGGCATCTTAGCCGGTGGTGATTACTTATTAAATCACAGATTTAAAATAAGTATGATGTATATGTATTACAGGTTAGGGTTACAGTATATCTACGTATCATCCTTAGCACCCACACACAAAAACATGCCACGCTTAACAACATGAATTTTAAGATGATGCAAAGATGACCTGACACAGTGGAGTCCATCTACGGTCCAGTGCTCTGGGAAATGTCAGGGGCCAGATGACCGTCTCTGCTAGGCTACATCAGAGTGACTAACATCATGTGTTATATAGAGAAGACACGTCACCGATGTGTTTCTCGCATGCATGCAAGCAAAAGCATCCAGCTGCCTCAAAAGAGACAGACTACAAAAAATCTCATTAATTACCTATTCTTATGAGATTCCACAGAGAAAAGTATGTCTATCACAGCACATGTCTTAATATGTACACTGCATGATGCAGCCCTGAGGGAATATGTTATTTCCCTACAAGTTCCTGCAAGTCTGTTAATAATTGACCAGGGAACCTTTTCTGCTTCTCTGGAGCCTTCAAAAAAAATCATAGCTATATAACAGCTTCACGTAATACAGGTAATACAACCTTACAATGTTACTACATGGAAAACTGCCTGCACTGTTTATTCAGAACAGCTGACAGTCATGCTAAAGAAAGCTTATGACAAGCAACCACAAATCAATAGCTCTGCCTTGGATTAATAGGGCTGTGGTCATTACTTGCCAAAGTCCATCTGCTCTGATAACAAGCCAAAACTCAAACATGACAAAACAGATGACAACAAGACGTGAGAGGCGTGGGTGCTCATCTTCAAACGTCCGAGCATGTGAGTCACACAAGTGTCATGTACAGTATGTCACATAATTGCATGTATGTGCACGTGTGCGGGCGATACGTGCCAGTAAAGGAGGTTGATAAAACCATTCTGCTGAAAATTCTGCTGACAGATTGCTAACAAAATCTTCAAAATAATCGGTGGGCCCGTGGCTGGCCTGAACAGAGATGATGGGTAATGCTTTATCATCTGTGTAAGAGAGACAAAGATAACTGATCAGCCCACGCCTGCCTCTGAGCACTTTACTGATGCAAGACGCAACACCCCAAGACCGTTGTATTATAACACTTAAACATCATTGAATGAATGCATTCTTCACCCATCAACGCATTGGCCTCATACGGCCTGTTCAACCAAATATGTAAAATCTGTTTTAGGGGAGGTATTAAAGGTTGAAAGCCATCTTGGTCAGCATATTTTTTGTTTTTATAGATGGCACTTTAAAATGGTTTTGTGGTTGATGATAAGGGTTACTCAGAAAAAGAGCTTAATTTATTCCTCTATAGACATATCTCTACATATTTCAAGGGATTGAGCGGGCAACTAGGGCCATCATCTGATGATATATTTTGCCTAATCTTAAATTGCATTTCCTAGCACCCAATTGGCACGTTCTTTAGAGGGACTTGGGTACGTGATCGATACAGCAAAGATCCTCAATAAACTTGCACACACACTTCAGTTCTTCAGCCCACTCGCGCTCTTCATGAGGTCTTGAACTCGGCACGGTCTGCACAAAGCTGTGGGATGATAAAGTGCTAAGGGGGATTGTGAAGCACTGCCTGGTTAAGAAAGATTCCAGTATCAGTCCAGCACACTGACATAAACAACTAAAAACACATGCAAACTCAAATACGGTATTACCGACTTGAAAGCAAGTTAACACATTCGTTTTGAGTACAATTCAAAACACAATGTTTTGTTCTTATATTAACATTCTTGATATTCAACTAAAATGACAGTGAAGGGATACATTAAATTAATGATAGTCAAATTTGTTTTAATAGAAAGGAGTGGACAAAGCCGCTTTTCTGCCACATGCATATTAACAAAAGTAAAGACAAAACAAGTGTGTACAACGTGGCATTCTTTTGTTCCATAAAACCACATTCTCTCATCCTCTGTTCTGTTGTGCCCGACCACTTCACTTTTACTTTGTCATTATGATAGATGACACCATAAACTGTCTTCCTTGTGTTCACACAAGAACATGAACTGCTGTTCTTCGATGTTTCACTAATCTAAGCCACAGGACTGAACCCACCTTTTGTAAACCCTCTCTATCTTCAGGGCACTGCTCAGCATTGAAGGCTGTAAAATGTCTGCCTCTTCAAGAAGGAGGTGGTCCACTTCCTTGCCTCTGGTCACAATGGAGACAGATGACTGGGCATACATACATTACTCACATGCATGAGAGGGCTTCCATGCCTCTGGAAAGACTACTCAGTATTCACGTCATGCTGGCCTTCCTCACATCACCACGTGCATGCAATGAAGGGAGACCAGAAAATCCTCTTTAAAGTCCCCCTCTAATGCTGGCCTACTGCTAGCTAGCATGAACTTGAAAGGTTCCCTTCTGATCCAATGATTAATGGCCTTTCTGTGCGGTGATCGTGTGGTCTGATTCTCTCAACATCTGCTTAAGACTTATCGAGTTCGATCTTGAAGATCTACACGCGAAAGCAAAACGGGTGTTTTTCAAGGGGAAACGATGTATTGACCATGTCCAAGGCCAATGCATGTACAATGGAGAGGGATTAATTTTTGATCTGATGTTCCCTTTGAAGAGCAAGAACCCACATATATTATTGAGAGTATTCGGGTGCAGGCTGATGAACAGTCTGATATCACAGACAGACATCCATGCTTAGAATATTTTCCTTAGATGTCAGTGTTCTGAAATGACATGAACCGCATTGATTTGGTTTTGGTCTAGCACTGTAAAAAAACATAATATCCAACTTTTCTTACCTCCTACGGCCTTGTGCTTTGATCAGAGATATAATGGTTTGGATCAGCACAATGTTTCACAGTGTTTTCACCTTTGCCAGCTTCCACGTGAGATGATAGCATTAGTAATGATGCTAGTTCTTTGAATTTCAACATCTTTTCATAAAGGTTTAAAAGCTGAAAGAAAATTCAAGAGCAACCCCTGAACTGCTGACCTCCTGCAGCGACAGCTATATTTGCACCTGCCACTCTAACATTTCTTCTTGAGCATTTCCACTTTGCATTAAGTGCTAAAATACAAGGAACAATATTAATTAATTACAATGCATGGTAGGATTGAGTGAAAGGGTTAGTTTACCTGAGAATAAATATACTGTCACCATTAACTCACTGTCATGTCATTCCAAACTTGCATTATTTTTTTTATATCGACATCACACCACAGCAGCAAAAACAGAGAATAACCTTAAATGTTAGTGTGTTTCTCACACAAAGCTTTCATGTGGCTTCAGAAGACTTAGTGCACTTTTATAGACTACTATTAGGAAAGTTTGAGGGTCATTTTTGGAGCATGACGGCCTTTTGTTGCGTGGAAAAGAACAGCATGGACTTCCTACCAAACATGGTACAGAAGAAAGAAAATCATATGGGTTTGCCCTGCTGAAATAAACAGCATAGACCAAATCCCATGATAGTCCAAGGTGGTTTATTGTGGTTACTGCTGATTTGGTACTAGTTAGGCTAGTGTTAAAAAAGGTTAAAATTATTTTTTAACCTGATGAAGCTACTGGATCAGTGAAATCTTAATGGTTAAATTAGTTAAGACCCTAGTGGAGACTCCAGCATCCCATGCTGGGGACCTGCATCAAAAACACAACACATGCTGGTCTTTTCAGCAGGATAGAATGACATGGGGGTAAGTGAACAACAGCAGAATTTTCATTTTTGGTTGCATCCTTTAATATGAAGTGGCCATTGGGATATGAAAGTGGAGAGGCAGAGGCAAAAAGAAACAGAAGGCTATTCTTTTTTGTTTTAAGGGAAAGAAATTCATGGGGCATACAGAGAAGCAGTGATGCTGCAAACATGCAAAGTGCTGAACAGCCCCTCTCCTCACTTTCCTCTTTTTCTGTTCAGTGTGTCTGCTGGATTTCTCCTCAGTTTGAATGCCACTCTGTCACTTTTGTTTCATCTCCTCTCGCTCTTTCATACACAAACACACACATACAGGCTAAATGTTGAGGCACACGCTTCACTTCAAGGCAAGCTTGTGACGCGGCAACATTTGTTATTCCCTTGATCATTGTCGATTCCCTCTCAGCGCTGCTTTTATATCTTATCAGGGGGGATGCAGGTTATAATCGCACAGTTTAAGACCAAGCTGACTGTTTCTTGGACCTTTTTAAAAAACATCCTCAAGAAGGGACGACGCACCAGACATTCCTCAGCAAAGTGCTTCTTACTTCCACATATTCAAGAACACACAAAAAGATCTATCAATGGCTACAGCTGTTGATATTAATCATGCAGCTAAGCTGATCTGAAACTGATGATGCTCTTCTGACAGAGACACAAAGACGGCATGTCTGATGACTCTCAGAGCTTAAGTACTCACTCTTCTCTGATTTCTCAAGAACCCTAGAGCAATTGTGATTGAGTTCTTATTGGTGCACAGCAGGACGGTATAATATTGCAGATGAGAATGATAACTTTTTGTAATATACTGTATAAAATAACCACAATCATCAAGCACACAAAAGTTATCTATGCATACCTTGGTCATAAAACATCAAAAAATACTTGCTACTGGAAATAGTATTACAATGTGTGTTTAAGAGTATGCATGCAAAGCAACATGTTCTCCAAATCACACAAATGTATAGGTCATTTGTCACATTCCTGAAATATAATGACCCATAGGAGCATTTATTAAATTAGCACTTTTACCAACAACAGGACACACCACAGAAATGCATGCCTTAATTCAATAGTATCAAACTGATAAAATCAAGGCTTTTTGTTCATAGGGTTGGGGTTAGTGGGGGCTAGCTTAGGAACTCATCAGGCTGAAATACTCTAAAACACTAAAACACTGGCTTGGCGCTGCTGTTCTGAAGCTGCTGTGACGTTTGGCTCTGCATTTATGCAGTGTGAGCTTGTTATAATGTGTGGTTTGTGTAGCTTGATTGGTAAAGCATTGTGTTAACAGTGCAACCATTATGCATAAATGTAAATATTAATTTTGTGAACTGAAAAGCAACAGTTGATTGTTGACGGCACTCATGTCATTTCGTGACAGCTATGGGGTTGTTGTTTTTTAGAACAGTTAGGGTTTTTACTCATAGAAAGGTTTTTAAATCAAACACTGCTCCATGTTAACAAAATATTCCTACAAAAATGTAAATTATATATATATATATATATATATATATATATATATATATATATTTTCCCCCCTTATTTAGGCCCTCTGTGGCAGGACTACAGATGAAAACAACTGCTCTAACAAGGTCGCAATTGTCTACCTGTCTACCTGTAAACTTCCACAGTTAACGGATCATTATTTAGTTATAAAATCTGAAGGACAGCTGTAAAAAAACTATACAAAAAAAGTAAAAGAAATCAATTTTAAAAAGCTAAAATTAAAAGGGTCCCACGTATTAGCTGGATTTCACAGTAGAGTCTGATGGTTCGGTTATCAAAAAGAGAAAGCTATATCAAATCATACTGACACTGCCTAAAAAAGGCCTTTACTGCCAAAAAACACTCTGTTCCAAAAAAGAAGCATTCCTGTTCAGAAAAAAATAAAGGTGGACCAGTCAAATATAACGAGAAGTCTGGACATTATACAGGCCTCTATGGTAGAATGACACAAAGGTTTTACTAAAAATAGGACCATGTCTGGAGTTAGTGATCCAGCAGCAATAAGGAAAAAAGATTACATGGCCAAAGCAGAGATCATTAGCCAAAATTCAAAGCAATGTCTGGCATGAGCCTGACACTGTCCACTCAGTAAATACTATTCCTACAGTGATATATGGAAGCTTATGCTATGGAGCTACTTTTCATCAGCAGAGATTGATCATCTTGTTAAGGAGAAGGAATTGCATGGTGCCAAGTACAAGGGAAAATTGGACCACTTCCTATGTGCAAAATAACTTAAGCTTGGAAAATTTATCTTCCAAAATAATGAGTCCAAACACATTGGACATTAAAGCAGACCAGATACAAAAATGTGAATGCCTTACAATGGGCCATTTAAACCTCTCATCTCAACTCAATTGAGAATTATTAACCCCAATTAAAAATCATCCAGAACGAAGTGCCTTTCTGCCAGAAAGAAATACGCAAAAAAATCACATCTTAAAAGGTACAGTAGAGTTGTGAATCTCTGGTCTGACAGTGAATCAACTCAATAGATGTTTTATTGGTACATTCATTCAATACAAATTAGATTTTTGTAAGTTCGATTCTATACAACAAACAGTTATTTAATTTAGTAACTGTTTAAAATGCATTTATAGGACTCATCCCCATCTTTGGCAAGAAAAGAAATATCAAATTCTTCAGATTTATTTTTAATTAATTTCAGTTTATAGCATAAAAGCATTGCATATTTTCCTGAACACATACTGTAGGCCACAATAATGATTGCCATACAAACAACAATACACGAGTGAAATGAATGATTGTAATATATTCATTATGGATGAAAGAACCAGAAAAATTCTTTCACACCAGCAGTAAGAATGCAATCCTTTTTCTACATTTAAGAAACGTTGTAGTTCTGTCTCATGAGATCACAACCAGTCAATTGCACTTTCAGTACATGGCATGGAGCTTAGAATCTACATCACCACATCATCTCTAGTGACCAAACCTTGGTGGACTCTTACGCCTAGAAGTTCTATGTAGCCTAAATTAAAGGTCTGACTTCTGGTATCTTACCTTTATGCACAACATTACGTGTTCATGACCTGAAATGAGAGATGCACTGTCACAGTCTTCATTTCTCTAGTCGGGTCTGTGTCATTCTTGCAAGGCTCAATATGTTTTAGTAATTTAGCCTAGAGAGGTGCGATCACACACAGGGTTGGTTGTTTCTCTTCACACATCATAGCAGTAGTATTATCTTTATGGAGGCCCTCACTTCCACAATGTTCCCTGCATTACTGATGTAGTGTCAGTTTCTTCTTAGCAACTTCTTCAACATTAGCTTTGCCACAATTGCTGGTTGTTGTTCCAAGAAATGCTCAGGCATTTCAATAGCGCTGTTCCACCAAATGAAGTGCTGATCTCTTATTAAGTATAGGAATCAACAGTCAGATACTGAGCCTCATCTTCCGTACACTTACAGGGGTCCTGTTTGAGCAAATCCCAAAGTCCACTCCAAAGTTATTCTCTCCAACAGAAAACACTTTTCCAGAACTTTCCAAAGTTTTTTTCTGGAATTGTACACATAAAAATTTCCCTCATTTAAATAATTCCCATCCAAGCTATTCACAAAAAAACGTAGAACTGTGTTGACACAGTTGGCTCAGCCTTCATAAGATGGACAAACTAAGAATTATAACTCTTAAGGCTCTCTGTGTAGTACATGTTTTAAAGAGGACAGCTTCCTAAACCTCGAAATGTACAATGCTTGTTACCCTCAAAGGCTTCTTCTAAAAGACTAAGAAGTTCACACTTTGTCTGGACAATCTCGTGACAGGATTCAGCAAGATTGGTTCAAACACCTTTTTCACACAATTATCTGTGTGCAGTGTGAATTCTCTAACCTGTTAGAGTATGTTTAACCTGTTAAACATGCACCACGCATGCACTGCAAACTGAATATGCGTTTAGCAATCAATGCATTCACCCTTACACCTTTAAATCACTTCCAGCTGGCATAATAGGGCCATTTAATATTTTATGGCAAGTTGGGACAGAGTGATGAAAGGGGTCCTTGGTTCAAAAAATGTGAGAAACACCTGAAAGCTGTCCTAATCGCTGAAAAAACTGGCTCTACACAAAAGTAAATGTAAACCTTATTTTTACTGTGAATATAACTTCTAACATAAATCAATGTCATAGAAAAGTTACTTTAGTGCAGCAAAGCTTTGAAACTTAAATATCACAAAGAACTACTTACTGAATACTTGCTGAATAATTTTGCAGTACATATAAAACATATACAGGAAGATGTAAGTTATAAAAGTCTTTAGGTACACTCTATCATTTTGTCCTCTTTTCTGCCTTATTAAGGGTATTATTGTGGTAGAGGAAGTTGATCCAAGAACAGAACAAAATAAATTTCTCCCTCCAAAGTAAGATAACACGTATCAATCCCACAGGGCAAAAGAAACAAGTCAATTCATAGCCCTCTGTATCTTTTCTGGCACTCTCTTCCTTCCTATCAAAGCATATTTTTTATTTTATTTTTTTACTGTTTTTCAGAGTAAGGTTTTATGGTGTTATAACGTGAACTAGCTGATCCCCGTTTGCGATTGATTTTTTTTCTTTCTAGACTTTGTTAGCGACCAATTAAAAAAGAAAATTAGCAGCTTGCCACTTACGAAAGAGACAAGCAGCTTTAAACAGTTAAATATTTCGGAATAAAATAATGGCAACATCGTTTGCATTTTAATACTGCCAACTAAGAAGCATACAAGACAAGAAATCGCTTATTTTTATAGTGCTCACTCTGTGGAGTGGAGGAAAAAAGTATGGGACGCGATGGTTTGCTAATTCTCTCATCTTACAGTCGGGTTTAAAGTCTTATATGCAATTAGTAGCCGACTTACAGAAGATATTAAAAGATTAGAGAAAGAGCATCATCCACTGGAATTAGACAGCTGGAATTGTAAACACAAGGCAGCAATCTCCCTTTTGTTAGTAATGAGCCAACTGCATGTTCAAACATCTTGGGAGCATGTCAAACAAAGCCCACAGAATATAAATACTTAAATAGTATAGTTATTTTATAAAGTTTCAAAAATCATTTGGACTGTAAAAGGAAGAAGGAGAATAAAATAATAAAACTAAAAGATTGAGCAGAATAATAAGGTAGGAGTGTGAAAACATCATATGCCATTTTTATTGCTTGCCAGCAATAATGATATTTCTCACACTGGCTCTAAAGAATCTTGAGGTAGGTAAACTTCCATTACAATATCTGGTAGAGCTGTTAAGGAGCCATTAACCTTAAATTATGCATATCACCAGCAGTAATGTTACTTCAGTTTACAGGGAAACATATAAGGTATGATCTAAATATACAAATCTACTCATGCTAAGAAAACTTCAACCCTTTCAACAGTTGCTACTGTTTGTGAAGTTGATTATATAGTGCCATACGTTTGTTATATACAACATAATAGAGCAGAATATAAGAGAATAAAATAGAATAAAGCAAAGCAGAATAAAATAGAATAGAATAGGAGCAGAACAGAATACAACAGAATAGAATACAATACAATAGAATCATCAATTGTGCTTCATCCCTACCTGTTCTGGGTTGGCAGATGGACAGAATCTCTTGGCACACACCAAAAAGATGTCAGGTTGTGGCTTTCCATTTTTTACTTCTGGGTCATCTCCAAGTACAATGTGAGTGAAGAGGCTGAAGAACTTTTTATGATGGCTGGTCTTCATTTTAAAAGTCACACCTGCCGAGCTTGTGGCCACAGCAAAAGGAATGTTATGCTTGTGGAGGTGATTAACAAGCTTCTCTATACCTAAAAAGAAATTAAGTCTATTTGCATTGCAAATAAACATTTTTTCTGACAATGACATAGATACTTAAGGAGGCATCCAGACTGCATTTTAGCCTCCATGTTCTGATTCAAAATTATCTTTCAATTTAAATCCTACATGGACATTACCTGGCATTAGAGAGGCTGTGGGGAATAATCGCTCCTGAATTTTCCTGCTCTCCTCCAAGAGCTCTTCGGGTGTCATTGGGAGTTCCAGTTTGTCCCTGATGATTTTGGCAGCATCCAGAGCCTTCTTGCCCATGACAGAGGACTTCACTTCCCAGGTGTATTTCTTATTGAAGCGGTCACAGATTTCCTGGAACGAGACTGTGTACAACCTTTCTGTATCTGCAACATACATTTGACAAACAAAAAAATTAACAGAAAAAAATGTAAACATCATTAACATACTGAAACTGATTCCTAGTGGGTGTCCCTGGCAACAACAAGCACAGCAGTGACACCTATCAAAGTCTTTTGAAATACTAACATTAAAACAGCCAAGGGAAAAATAAAAATTAAATGAATGTATTTTAAATTAGCATTAAGTCTGTTCGTGTCTACCAAAACAGATTCATTAAATGAGCTCTCCGTCTTTCTCATTCTATTGCGTGTGTGCGAAAAGACAAGCTGGCTAATGGAGAAACAGCTGGGGGCTGATTTACAACCTTTTCCTTTTAACATGTTTTCACCCACCCAATAAAAGACCATCCATATCAAAAAGCACGTGTGTAACTGGTTTATAAGACATGTTTAAACGCTACGCGTGTTCCACTGTTTGACAGCAAGTGAACTATGAATGAAAATAAAACAGACTGCGATGCGGAAACTGCTGGACAAACGAAGTTCCACTCGAAAATCAAACTTGCCAAATTTTAGGCTAATTTAGGTTAATTTTTTATTTTTATTGTTAAATATTACTTAACATTTATATTTTTTCATATAAATGTCGAATATGCGATCGTATTCCTTATTTAGACATCCACTTTTGCGTATTAACTCAGGACAACTTATAACTCGCCATTCTGGTTGCAAAGGCTTATGGGAAATGAAGTTTTCATATATCCCACTGCTCTAAATCCTACAGAATTGCACTAAAGAAAAATCATGAAGTAGGGGACAATGGGCAAATAAATAAATAAATAAATGCACACATACATGCTAGTAAGTTTGTATTTTATTCTCTCTAATTCGTTCCTGTGACAATATAATAGGTGGTCAGTGGTTACACTGACTAATTGCTGTTATCCTGTTATTAAAGAACAAAATGTAATTTTTGGATGAAAAAGCACTTGTTTAATTGCTTGCACCGTAGGCCACATTATTTTGACCTATTTGATTAAATGACACATTTTCAAGTACATAATGATTGTGGCTGTTTTTTTCTTTTCTAAACATTGTGTGCAAAGGCTGGGAATAAACATTATGCTATGATGTTTTTTATTAGGAAGTTCAATGCACATTTCTGGAAACTACATCTGAGTGAGTATTGCTCATAACCTGATGTGCCCTTTTTCTTTATGTTTGTAGGAATTTATGTACGATATTATAATATTGTAATATCTAACATGGGAAACATACATACAGAAAAAATGTATACTTGTTATTATATGAACCAATAA
>JAZGTK010019152.1:0-11518 GCA_036877625.1 Ambastaia sidthimunki | reverse complement strand
CTGAGAAGCTCGCAATGCGGGCAGTCAGCCCCCTCAAGAGCTGACTGAGCGTGCTGCGCTCCTAAACAAGCGACGCATAGATTGTGTGTATCGCCGCCCGTAACGAAACGCGGACAGGGAGGAACACACGCTCTAAAGCGATCACTCGCGCCCCTAATCTTTCCCTGAGCCTTACGCATTTTAACTGCTTCTGCTCTACGCACGGAAAGACAAACAATGTGACAAACAATGCAACATAGAGCGCTTCGCTGAATGAAAGAAGCTAACCCGAGCAGCGCAACACAAGCGGTTTTATAGCTTCCTGGTCACGACGTCACCCCGTCTGTGATGTCATGCCCCGTAATTGATTGTTGCAACAGGTGTTTCAGAGCGCTTAAAAGCTGATAGCGTTTCCCATAGCGTTTCGACGCAGCTCGAGTTCCTGAAAGGGAACTGATCTTTACATGCACTTAAATGAGATCTGACATTTGCACTGCTGAGCTCAAAATGAGACAATATCATCATAAAATCATAAGTCCATATGACTCCTGTGCTGTCTTTAAATACTGTATACAAGTGTATTTGTAAGTGTATTTATATGCAGATACTATAAATGATACATATATGTAAACAATAATAACAATGTATACAGTTTTTATTAAGTACTGTACATAGTTAAGGACACCTAATATAAAGCAGGACTAATGAAAATAACAGGTATGGAATGATTAAACGATTACAGCATTTTAATTTTGGGGAGAATTAATCATTTAAGGCATGCTGTTGATGTGACTGGATTCATACTCAACTTGTGTTATTCAAAGGCATGCTCACAAATAATACTGTTTATTTTTCTTTGGTGTCAGAGTAGCCCTGAGCCCACAACACTAATCACTGTCAGTGTCTCCCCTTAATAAGCTCTTGTGCTCTGTTGTACACAGGTTGCCGACACACTGAGAAGCTTTGCTTTCACTGAGACACTGGGAGCAAATGCTGCCAGACTGGCGAATATGATTTGCGATAACGGAGAAGGCTCTGATGTACGACTCCCTTCTTATCGATAAACGACTGAAATCCGCCTTCTCCCCTGACCTCTCTCGCTCCTCTCACTCAGCCGTCACTTCCTGGCTAATCTTTCAGACTTAAACTGTCAAATGTACTTGACAGTTTTTGGACCGGAAAAAATGCTAACAGTGCAGTCTTGTAACACACAACTGAAGCCGCTTTTTAAAGCGGTGTACACTTATTTGTCCGTTAAAATAAGGCTATATTCACGGCAGAAAACAGTTACTGTTACAGTTAAATATTGAACAGGGGAGCTTCTTGTTATGAGGAAACTGTGCAATCCACTAAGCCACTGTGTCTGTTTTTATTCAGTATCATTTATTTAACTCTTTAATTTAGAAAGCAAAATAAATATAAGTAATATTATGATAATTTTTCCCACTGTTTTTCACAAAATTAATACAAAGAATGATAAACCATTTAATGCTTTAGTTTTATGCACACATCAAACAGTACCGTAGCCTGCACTAAAAATGTAAAACTGGTTAAAATACATAAATATAAATATTGTGAATACTCAATATATCACAATCAAGTAGCATGCATGTTTATGGTGGCATGTACAGAGTATAGCTGTAATCTAATTTGATAGATAGCACCACAGTGCAGAAGGTTATTAAATCTTTAAATCTAAACACTGAACGTCTAAGATGCTTGAAGACCCCTTAAAGCATGTTAACTTCAAATAGCGCTTTATTTATAGTCACTAACAAGCTTCGCTCATCTTCAGTGTGATAGAACCCCCCCATGAACCGGCCCATTTCTAATGAAAAATGAGCAACCCTAAATGTTTTCAGTTTATGTAAGGAATACAAAAACTCTAATATGGGTTAAATAAACATAGTAAGATACTACGACGCTTTCGTATAATAAAGACGCTTTCTCTTCTCTTACACAGAGTGGAGGTTTATTCTTTATCTTTTTCACTAACGTTAGTTTGAAACGTCGTAAATGATGTCTTAAACTTAGCCGTCTTTAGATGTGGAGGCTTTACATTTTAAAGAGACAACTAGCCTAAAAATTTACTGCATGAAAGTCCCTTTGTCCTGGGCGTCTCTTTTTTGTCTTGGATCCTCCCCTCAATTTGAAAATTGATGAGGTATATGGAGATGGCCTCATCCATTTTTAATTGATTCAGTGTGGTCCCATCTGAAACATAAGGTCAGTTAAGACAGGTCACAGTGCGTTTACACACACACACACACACACACACACACACACACACTAATGCAGTAGTTTTCTCGTTCAGACATTACAGAACATCACAGGCAAACCTGCATTTTATTAGCTCTCCTAGATCTGTGCCTCCAAAAAAACACTTTCCCTTGTGTAGCATGTAAATTTAAGATCCTCAAATTTGCAAATCACCTCTCTCCAAGTGATTGTGGGTAATTTAAAGAAACGTGCCAATCGACCTAAGAGGAGGTATTTTTAGAAGGTAGTCCCACTGAAGAACAGGGGGTCTCTCACTCTTTCTCTCTGTCTCTCGTTCTCTCTCCGCTGGCAGCTTCTCATTTATATTCAAGCTTCTCAGTAGGACGCAATGGCTCCTTGTGGATGTCACTCCGTGCCACTTTAACAGATTAATATATCTGGAATGAGTTATGGAGGTAAAGCACTCAAACAGATGTAGAGCAGGCATTTTAATTTCCTCGCACACACATACTGTGCAGACGCGCTCACCTCGCGTGCATACATCATGAGAACAGGGAGGCAGAAATACGCACTCTACGCGTGAGAGATATGGACGCAAATGGTCTTACTGTCGTAAAGCATAAATCTGGGGCTCATCGTACAGAGATGGACCTGTTTTTCTCTTATCTTATAGGCTGCAAATACATCACATTTTCCAGATCTGATATTTCTATGAAAATGTGTCATTTTTGTGACAGTCTTCATAGTGACTGCACTCGCAGTCATAAACAGACAGCTGGGCCCTTTATATCATGGCTCTCAGGAGCCAGTAGACTTTGCTTATCTTATACTTTTCCTATGTTATGCTTTTATGTTACTTTTATGTTTTTATGTTATACATACAGCCTTAGGCGGGGGTGTCCAGTCCTGCTTTGGAAGAACAATTTCTCTGCACAATTTAGATTCAACTGTATTTAAACTGCCTGTTGTTTTTAAGTAATTCTGATGACATTGATTAAATGGTTCAGGTGTGTGTGATTAAGGTTGATGCTAAACTCTGATGTGGCCCATAAGCAGGGCTTGAATTGATGGGGGATGTGGGGTGATAGCATTCCCATTGTAAACAAATGACAAAAAGCATCCTCTCTGTAAAACCTCCATTTCCTCCTACCATCCCCTTTAGATTATCAATACTGTGTATTATGTAAAGCTTATCATGCAAATATGAAACTAAAATGTTCTGCTTCTGATAATTAATAAGCTATAAATAATGTTGATTAGCCAATCAAAATGGCCAAGAGAAGAGCTCAAGCACAGCTTTTTGACATTCTTTAAAAAGAAGAGAACAGAAGGTATGATTATTTATTTGATTTGTGTTAAAGACATTATGTATCTGTATTGTATGAATTCCATTCAGAAATGATCACCCGATTATTTTCATCTTTACATCCACTGTAAGATCTTTGTAGTGCTGAATGGTCATTTGAAACTCATTTATTAAAGCAATAAGCTCAGTGAAGCTGTGGTTAACAGTGAATTTAGAACAGCTAAGGTGTGTTGTTAGGCTAGATGCGCAAGCAGAGTAAAACTGTAAACTGTTTAAAATTATGTTCTAAAGCCTTCACACGGCTATATTTTAAAATTTCATTCAGAACATAAACACACAGCAACAACAGCAACATAATGTATACTGATAATATACATAATATATATAATAATATATACTGAAATATCCCCCTTGACCACTGGAGAGTATAGGCCTGTGTATTCTATGACACATCTTAATGACGTGGCTCACTCAGGAGAAAAGACAAAGCTTACATTAATCCTGGAAATGCAATTAATATTCCACACACTTGCATAATTATCAGAGCACTTAAAATGCAAATACAATAGATGGGCAAACCACATTCCTCCAATACAAACCATTAAGCATAAAGATTATCTGGGGAACTCATAGAAGACTTGGAGTTTGGGTTAGGAGTTTATTCAAAGAAACATGGAAAGAAATGGGTGAGCTCATGCTCTCCCAGAATGCTCTTATTGGTGTTGTAAAAAGGACTGCAGAGAAAAACAACAATCTCTCTCTATCCATTGACCAGCCAAAAGCACACAACTGTTTTTCTCACCTCCCATGAACACAATCATTTCAGAATTGATTTTCATGGCTGAAGGAGAAATAATAGGATTTTTTTTTAATATAGAAAATGTATGTGTTGCCTTTTTTTTGTTAACCAGTACAAACCATATTTCAGTGTTGTCAGAGATGCTAGAAAGGAAATCTCTCATCCCAAACCTGGGTTTTCTCTTCTTTGAAATGAAACAACTCATCATTTTCCAAATCAATCATATAAATTCAAGTCTTTGCCCAGGAAAGAGGCTGGTGTTCTTACAGGTGCCCCAGCTTTAGGGAACCTTTGCATGCAGGCTCTTATACTGAACACAATCTCTGCCAGTCAGATACATTTATCAACCATAACAAAGATAGTACCATGGTACGGAGTACCAACATCATGACATTGGTATTGGTGCTACTTGATAAAAAAACAGGGCATTAATAAATTAACATGGCAAAAACATATGGCAATACCATGTTACTTTTTGTTCACTTGTTAGGACTAATTGCTTCTTTAGTATATTTTAAAAAACTATTGTACCATTACATAACATAAAACCTGTTACCATGTTAGCCTAGTAATAATGTCAACAGTGTGTTTCTAACATAAAAGAATATTAATATTTTTGCTGCGTAAACATTTGTTTACTAATATCTAGCCGTGTTTTATCCCAACTAAGTTTTATTCTGTTTAGCAGTTTTAGAGTTTACTGATCAATTACTGTCTACTGTGACTGTAGTCTAGGGTTCATTATTGAACAATACCAGCCTACATTTGTTGGTCTATCATCAGTGAATAAGGTGTCATAGGTTATAAATGATATCAACCTTTTGAGTGAATGAGCCTATTGATTGGGGTTAGAAACTGGCACTTGTGGATAGTTTTAGTTCCTTTATCATTTTGTCTCATCTAAAAGTAGAAAACAATTGCAACTTTCAATCATTTCCACAGATAGACAGTTGAGGTGTGAAGCATTAAAGAATATGTCCACCCCAAATTAAATAATTTCCCCGTGTCAAAAAAACTTTCCCTGTGTCATCCATGATGTTTATGTTTTTCAGTCAAAAAGAAATTAAAGTTATTGAGGAAAACATTCCAAAATGTTTATTCAACAGGGTTCATTGTTTTGAAGTGCATGATGTGATACATGAAATACATGAATGAACGGACCATTTTAAATAATAAACTGACAAATACATATAATATGTAGCATTCAGCATACACCTTTTGAACACCCCTCTCTTCTTTAATAATGGAGTGGCTATTCTTGGCGGCTGGCAACCAGCGCAATAGGTGCATTAGTGCCACCTTCAGCTCCGGAGTGTGGAACAGAGTTTAAATTCTATTTTTGCCCTCTCTTTCTAATAATAAAAATAAATATCTATTTAAATCAAATGGAGCGGTTCTTTCACTTACGTCCAACGTGATCAGGACGTGCATCAGAAAGCCAGACCAAGGTGAACATTTCCAATTAAAAAGTATATAACTTTTTTTTGAGAGGGTCGAGAGGAGCCATTTGAAGTTACATTGAAACTTTTCAAAATGATGAATCCTGTTGATTAGTTGGAGAAAAATCTTTAAATGTTTTCCTCAAAAAACACAATTTCAAAAAACATACATGCGAATAAATTATCAGAAAATTTTCATTTTGGGGTTCATATAAGGATTATGGGCAGTATACACCCATGATTGCTAACCTTAGAGAGTGACTACATTTCTTAGAATGCAAAAAAACAGACAGTCAAAAAATAATTCTTAGAAGCAATATGCTATGTAGTGATTCTGCGACACTGCTACCCTACCTTTACACTGTAAAGTTCAGATGACATGAAACTATTACTGGCACATGATTATCTTTTACATTTCCAAAAAATTTGGTATCAGATTTCTGTAAAGTTTGCATTCAGTTTGCTTCTCTGAGCACAAACACATGCTTCACCCCATCATAATTTCATAGCACTGTGAAGGGACCAATCATTCACCAATCAAAAGTCAGCGTTACCCACATAAATGGTTACCACTGAGAGGTATAGCAGAGAGAATTCTAAAAAGCATTTTTAGCAGCCTAATGACAGATTGAGGAAAACGATGACTGAATCTCAGGGGGTGGTTGGTAAAGACTTGTCATTGGCATCGGGGCACAAAGTTGGATGACAACTGCGCCCTTTATCTGACAAGCACCACAAACATCCCTTTTGGATTCAAAATGGGAGGTCTTATGAAATTGAGAAGTTGTAGTCTAGAAATATATTGTATACTGGCACAGAGAAACTAAAAGGACACACATGCTAGGCCCTGTCTGCTTTGTTCTCCTTCCTTGCATTTTTACTTCATCTTGAGTGTTGGAAAAATATCAAACCAGTTCATGAGTACAACCCCAAAAGGTTACTGCCACACTTATTTTGAGCAGTCTTCTGTGGAACTTCTGAAATCTAAGTGTTTGGCTGCATAGCTCCACAGGCACTGACAAGTGACAGCTGCCATAATTGTTTAGGCCCCTCTGAGACAGTTATTTAAGCTAGCATATTTTGTAACAGTGTTATCTTCACCATGTCTTGAAGTCTAATAGCCTCTTGCATTTTCTTTTCTTCATTGGGAAGCCGGGATCTTTCTGCCCTTGAACTGTCGGGGTTGTGCTCTTTTCAGAAGTTTGGGGGAGCTGTTGGGAGATCGATACAGAGCTCTGAGCATACCTCACTACAATGGCAGGGGGTGTCTACTGCCAGTACTAAAACATTTATTTTCTTGCGACAGGCTTTTTGTTGCTTGGAGACTCATGAGACACAGTGTGGGAACTGAATGTGGCCTCATCTAAATTGTAAATGGGGATCAATTATTCATTTATGACTAATGCTGACTAATTATGTCCTTTCTCTTGCCAAGGCTTGAAAAATGGGAAAGTAAAATATTGTTGTTGTCTGTTAAATGTGTAAAAAAACAATTTTGCACTCAGATCTCACCCACTGTGTTACTCCATGAACCCATATCAGGGTGACATCAGAGCTGGATGAACACAAATGAACATCAGGCTGCAAGGGACAGACAGACACACAGTATGACAGATGGACAGATTTTACTCTATAAATGTCCAGCGTCATGTTCAGTTTTCACAACCAACTTTTTTTGTCCGCTGAAAATTGACATATTTCTGAAAGACGCACTTTTAATATTTTATAACCTAATTTCTTGACACCAAGAAACACAACAGGTCTAGAAATTGCTTCTACCTGTTCCATTTACATAAAAAAGTGATACAATGTCAACCCTAACCAGGGATTTTTTGGATTAAATATTTTGTTATAGATCAGATTTGTCTTTTTTTGATGTTTGTATTGTGATGGTCATGCTCAAAAAAATAAACAAATTTGGGTTTTTACGCAACATTCCACGAACATGTCATAGCAGTAATGAATCAGTACACTGCAAGTTAAGCATGCATGCATAGATTTGCAGAAACTTTCAAAGTTTGAAATCTGAGTGCATAATGTCCATCATTCTTCAAAAACTTTATTATAATAGGATCTATGGATATGTGCCCTGTAATTTCAGCAATTTGGGACTAGACGTAGTAAAACAGTAAGGTAGGCAGATGGCTGAGAGTGATCAGAAATGACGTACTGCTGTCAAACGATCAGGCCCCTGGAGTCTAACTCCATCTGTAAGATAAAAAAAAGAACAAAACGAGATGAACTATGTACAGCGGGGGCTTCAAAAAACGAGTCATCTGGACAATGTGCTCCCCTGCCCACTCCCTTAATTGCTCTCTTCTCTCTCTGGACTAAAACTCATCCTGCCATTTCTCTGCTGGAGGAAGTGTGATGGCAAGATGGTGCCCTGAGGCCATTTTTTTCTTGTCCTCTTTACGTCATCAACAGGGAAAATAAATGTGTGTGCTGATGAAAGACAAACTGTGGCCCCGTGCCCACTTCACTAAATGCCAACTGCTACAAATTGTTAACAGAATGTACAGTAGGGGATCTAAGGGTTTGCCAACACCAATCTGTCTAAAAAGATCATCTCCAGACTGCACATTGTTGACAAAAAATAGCCAGCGCTACCCTCAAAGAAATTACTTTCTGAGCTGCAAGACCTTCCCATAATGTAATTGGATCACGTGTTGGGCACATGTGCGTGGAGTTCCATCGGAAGTGGCAGGCACAGGTGTATGTGCTATGTGAGGTGATCCAGCAGGTTATAGGCAGACAGATGGTCCGGGAGGTGGTGAGGTAGGATGAAGCTGTTGTATGAGTGAAGGGGAGGGCCAGCCACGGCTGCTTTGGCCCGGAAAGGTGCTTTAGCTGCTGTCCTATAGTTCACTGTGCTTTCATTCCAGGAACAACACTTTTCTTTTGCCAAACATGAGCAAACTTATAGCACAAACCCTGTGCTGAAAAGACCAGCTTAGGCATGAAGGTTTTTGCCGGCTTGGTTCTAATCGACATAGGACGGAGATTATGCTGGTTAAGCTAGTTCACCCAAAAATAAAAATTCTCTTATAATTTACTCACAGTCATGCCATTCTAGGTGTGTATGACTTTCTTTCTTCACATTGCAAAAACCAGTGGGATTAACACTGAGATAATGAGTGAAGAGTTTTAACATCAAATCTTTGGGAAACTGAGACAACCAATTCCGGCACATTTTAACCCATTACTCTGACCGCAACAATCGTGTTAAAGAGCTTTTCTGACAGCAGCTTTTTATAAACAGTCCAGGGCCTATTAATATTAATTGCGGACCAGAACCGTGAAGTAGAGATTCTGCATCTTAAGGCTGGAAAATTCTGCACTCATTGAGTTTAATCTGTTTTCTATTCATTCCTACCAAATGAATACTAATCACTCAATGGGTCTAATGGCCTCCAAAATAATACATTAGACTTCCACTTTTCAAAGTGACCTTTCTTTATGCTGATAGCATCACCTGCACAACATCACAAGGTAACAGTTTTATCTTAATAGGATAAGATTTGTGCAGGATGGCATCCCCTTTCACAAACTGCCCACATTTACATTTTGGCACACAATACATTGTAATACAGGGGAGCTATTTTCAATCTTAGTTAGCAACAGAGTCACATTCCAAATAAATGACAACAGGGCCCTTCACTTAGAACTGTGAATGGAGAGGTTCAGCTGGCTCTTTGGAAACGAGGTTTATCGTTTATTATTTTTTTAAACTTTAAAAAAAAAAACTTTAAAAAGATTAATTAGCTGCTAATGCTGATGGAAATTACCAGTTTTTTAACAAGCGCAGGTCAGAAACCCATTACTGCCGTAGGATAATTCATTGTACAGTCAAAACTAAACAGGTCTAATATAGCTAATGAATGACAGGCTAGTATCTTGTAATGTCTGTGCAAGAGTCAATGATATTATGCATATTTTTTTTATCAGTTTGTTTAAAAAAGTTGTACATTTCTGGTTGAAAATATTTTCATATTTTTTGTGGGGACAAAGTCCCTCAGGGTAATGTACTCATGAGATCATAAAAATGAAAAATCTCTCAATAACATTTAATGATAAAAATAAAGTTTTCAGGGAATATTTTAAGGAAAAGAAACCTTATTTATAAACCTTATTTATGTTTAAAAATGATGATGTAAACTTGCATATTGTTTTTCTTAAACAGAAAATTAAAAATCATTCAGTCAAAATTTTGCTGAAAGTTTTTTTTTTCCAAACCATATACAAGCAAAATGATTATAAATATTACATTTCTAAAAACCTTTGAACATCCATTTCAAGCTAGGTTTTTTTTTAAAGTTATCATTTTAAATGTCCTTTACTTGTCATGGAAGATATAAATATCAGTATAAATATTGTACAACATGCATTTGCATTGAAAGACACACCAAAATGTATTTTCCTTTCACAGCACGATAGTCAGACATCCAGTCACATTTCTGTCTTCAATTTTTTTGTCGTCTATTTCTTGCTGTTGTCAGTGTGACACACAGAATCAGAACCTCGCGCAGTGCTGGCTTGCTCCTCTCATGTTTGAATGACAGACGTCTATTTTCTGGATCTGTGATTCCTGTGTTTACACTGCTGTGACCTGCCGTTGTTCTTCTGAATATTCAACAAGGCCACTTTATTTATTTGTGTAACATGTAAATAATCATTAAATGTGGAAGAACACACTGAGCAAATAGACTCCAGTTCCTCTTGCCAATACTAATCAACATAAACTCTTACTTATACTCAGCACATTTTATTATATTACAATAGTTTATTGTTTTATTGTCTCTTATTTTATTACAATAGTGCTTTGATGAAATACTGTCATAGCCATTTAATGTTTTTGAGTTAAAGTAGAACACAACTATGTCCTCATCCTTGAGCTAAAATCACCGCACAGATTCTACAGCTAATTGTAATTCTGTCTGATTAACCTAAGAGCAGAATGATGAAAAGCATGCACCAGAACGGAAAAATAAAACGGATGTAGACCGTGACTGAAAAGTGACTGCCCAGGTAACAATTTGAGTTAATAAGAATGTTTCTGTAGTGTTTCCATTAAGAAACAAATACATTAAAAATGTGATTTTGAATATGTTGTATTAACGTTATCGCTTGGTTATAAGAATGCTGTTCAAACTTTTTTTTTAATCGGTAAACTTTTAAAACTTTCCACTAACTACTTAAGAATACTGATGTTGACACAATATATAAGGTTAGACAAACATTCTACTGACGTTACAACAAGAATGTTTTTTTTATTTTGAACTTTTAGAAAAGGAGGAAGGACAAGCAGTCAGATAGGATGATAAGATGGCCAGGAGGTGAAGCCGTGGCACAAATAGCTGTCTCTGCTGATAGATGTTTGTCAGGAGGCTCTGGTCAGAGAAGAGTGTCTGGCAATCAGTTAAACCCCCTCTCCTTTTTTTTAAACCTCCTTCTTCACAGTTGGCCACCCTATTGAAATACAGGTTTTGGGTTTTAGCTGCTCTTAGCCTGATCTGGTTTGCTGGTTTGTTTAGCTTTTAGTTAAAGAGGTTTTGTTGCCACCTGCTAATTGGTCTGTTTGGGAAAGCAGCTAGGCCAGGTGATGACTTGCTAGATTAACTTAAAGGAGAAACTGAAATTTTCTGTTCATATTTGAAATTGACACCTAAACACATTTCTCCCTTTATTGCTCTGCCCATCAAAATAATGTGGAGATATGCTATGTAACAGGTAACAACTGGTTACAAAAGGTACAGTGTTCCTGTAGCTCAACTG
>JAZGTK010019151.1:0-11518 GCA_036877625.1 Ambastaia sidthimunki | reverse complement strand
TTACAGTAATGGGTTTCAGTCCTAGAGATTTGTTCTTCCAAACAGGAAATGTCCTGTTACTGTATCCACTTAATGCGATTAGCCACAGCCCGTGACTTAATTGAATGTATCTTAGTGGTTAATTTTGATGCTATGCTAAAGATGCTGTAGATGTCACACCCGCTTACTGTCTTCATTGAAACGAGAGGGGAGGTGGACGCTGGGAATTAGCATACAAAAGAGGACAAAGCAGGCGATTCCTTAGGACACGCGCACTTTATCCTGCTGGAGTTAATTCTGTTTACACACTGAGTGCACTCAGTGGCTCTCGAGGTGTAATTGAAGCTAAGCACTTGTACATCTGTGGCCAACAGTCAGAGTGATGTTTCATAGAAAGCATGGGGGACTGGTGTCTGCTTGAGTTAGTGTGCTTGAGTTAGTGTGCTTGAGTTAGTGTGCTTGAGTTAGTGTGCTTGAGTTAGTGTGCTTGAGTGAGAAATGGACACATTTGTATCTAAAAAAGTATGTGATATTAATGCAATCATCTTTTTGAGACTTAAAGAATTGTTGTAATGTTTTATTAGTGATATATCAGCATTAGTAATGTGATAAATCACACCTGTTGTTGTCCTGCTAGGACTCACATGTGAGCTGATGTCATACAATCACAGTACTAAAAATCACAACCTTCACAACAGCTACATATAAATATAAATAAGAGAGATGTGATTTTTGCAAGTCACTTTATGATGAGTGCAGCTCAAATGTCCAAATTCTTGTTAGGACTGTTGTGTGTTTTGTGTGTCTTTCCTGTATAACTGACATTGCATATCACCCTCCAGTTGACAAATAGTGTGTTAGTTGCCTAAGGTTAAAAGCTTGCCTGCCATTTAGCTTATCTGTT
Organism: Ambastaia sidthimunki; assembly: GCA_036877625.1. Taxonomy (NCBI): domain Eukaryota; kingdom Metazoa; phylum Chordata; class Actinopteri; order Cypriniformes; family Botiidae; genus Ambastaia; species Ambastaia sidthimunki. Next base: position 10,635 of record JAZGTK010019151.1, on the reverse strand, counting down.
AGCCAATAAGATCAGGGATTAGAGGTAAACTCTTGCTTTTTATGGCTTCTGAAGCAATGCTGATTTCTGCCTTGAGGGCTGTTGATGGAGCGATGGTGGTCTTTTCTCTCTTTATCCCTTAAATAGTTACACACAAAGGAAGTTTGTTACAACAACAAATGACATACAACAAATGTTTGTTGTATTGCATTGCAATTGAAAGTTTCTCTTTTGTGCGAAGAAAATTGACAAATTATGATAATCGTGTGCTGCTAATGATGTTAAATGCACGTTAACTGCAGAATATAACACGTTAAATATGTGTTGCATATTTTGCATACAGATACAGCCAAAAGCGTCTTTTACCGAATTGCACTGCCCTCTATGGGTCTCTCTTTCTCCCTCTCTCTCTCTCTCTCTCTTTCTCTGCCTTCTTTTTTTCTAGTTTTTTTCTCTCGTCTAACCATAGCCATCACCCTTCAATTATTCGTTTGCGTAAAATAAGATGGAGAGAGGGCAGTGCGCGAACAACACACCGAGCACGAAGCTTTTATTTTAAGTCCTCTCATAAATATTCCACAATGCCCCAAATGTACAACTGATCTGACGACGGTACAGCAACAGTGAGCCAATGGAAACGCAAGTTCCACTAGTTGAAACACTAGTTAAGATGGCAACACATCTTCAAAGGCGGATTTATGGGAGGCTTTGGGCGAAACACAAATAAAAATATGAAAACAGCCACAATTGATGCTAGAACAGACATTTAGGATAAACTACATCTGGCAATAAACTACAACGCGATACGAGCCGAACCTCTCGCAGTCGTGTCGGGGATGCGCACTTTACACGCCCGTTTCGCCGGTCCGCGCTCGGTTTTTTGGATGCATCCAACGGTGGTCTTTTCTATTAGCAGATTTAACTTGCCGGTTAAAATGGACACGGCACAGGTTGGATTTGGCCAGGAAACGGCAATTTTCAAAAGAAATTCCTAAACTTGCGTTGTTTTCTCTTCTTTTGGTCGCAGACCGTCACGTTTCCAGGGAGAGTTTGTGTGATCCAGGCACATCACGAAGCACGCGGATTATGATACAGGCGGGCTGAAGCGGAACCGGTGTCTTCAAGGTAATGGACTGCTCATGATGTTTCGGATCTGACACACTGAAGCGGGTAAGAAACACGGCTTTTCTTCCAGAGCACAGCGTCTCATGTGAAAGCCCGTGTCTGCGCATGGAGCTGTCCGTGGTGCTGAAATGCAGTTTTTGAGTTGGCACAAGGAATTGGCGAAAACACTTGTGCTGTTGTCAGAAAAGGATGCAAATGTGTTAGTTGTCTGTGCGTTACACAACTTGTGCTTTATAAGCTCTAGCCATTACACTAAAACCTGGATTCGGATACATTACGAACGCTTTGCTTTAAAAACGGGTGAAGAAATACAGTGGGCGATGAATGCGCTCTTGTCTGAATTGATTATATTTTTATTTCGAATTTACATAGTTAACATAAATATACACTCCTGATGTAGTGTTTGTGGCTGTTTTTTCATGCATGTAGTATAGCGCATTAGACTTAAGAGCTCTCTATGAGTGTGAACGTGTATGTGTGGGTGTGTGTTTGCGCGTCCAAGTGTGTGTTTATGTGCGCGCCTCTATCTTAGAGAGGGAGAGTGAGAGAGAGAGGGAGAGAGAGAGAGAGAGAGGGAGAGAGAGGGAGAGAGAGAGGAGGGTGATTAGCAAGAATACAAATGCTTCCACACATACCGGATGCTCAACAAAATGGTTTAATATAGTGTTATTTGCTACTTAAAGAAATGGAATCGGGTTATAATCGATGACGTGGCGTTTTGCTTTTAATCGACTCGAGTCGTTGTCGCCTGAGGGATGAGCCATGACTTTCACATGAACCAATATGAAAGAAATGTACCATGCACGCTCTTGTGAAACGTAGATGCGTCGATTCCTCTGTGGTTTAACTTCGATACTCGTTGAGAGTTGAAATCTCTTGAAATCGTCGGATATGTTTGGTGAGTACCAAAATGATTCCAAAAAATGATTCGCAGCGGGGTTTAGTCTCGGGCTTTGGTTGACGATAAAATGCGTACGTGATGTTTTAAAGCAATTTCCAAAGTGACGAATGGTTTGTCTTTTTTTGTCATGTTATTTGTCGATCGACAGACGTTGAAGTTAAAGCCACTGGATAGCACAGAGATCGATTTGTTCGGTGCATAAGCAAGTGGGTTTACATTGTGCCTCTGTCAGTTTAGATGCCGTCAGATAATTTGTTGAAAATTCATCCCCAAATTGCGCATTTGGAGAGTGAACGGTGTTTCTTTCACTCGTTGCTACTTAAATCTGCCATAATGCGAGAGTGTCCCCTTTTTATTTCCGTTTTTGTGTCAGATGCCTTTCTAAAGATGCTTAAATGTGTGAAACAAAATGTGTCTCTATCTGATACATCTTGAACATTGATATACACGGTCTGTTGTAGTGAATAAATGAATGCACTTCACATGTCATTGATAGTTTGGTAAGAAACTGTTTCTTCTTATTAATAAAAATGCATTTAAAATATAAATATTGCAATTGAATCTGTATTGCGTATTGAGAAGTTTAGTCTTAAGAACGGTACACACCGTCCAACTCATCAGCCTGGACCTTAATGCATTAATCTTTGATTGATCTACGTAATGTTCTTGTAACATTTGGGGTTTTTCCCCGTTTGTTGTAGTTTGCATATGTGAAGGTTCATTGCATGTTTTCCTTTTTTAGATGAAACCACAATCTGCATCTGCACTACAGTGAGCCGGGCCGTTCCTGCACAAGAAAATGCATATCTGGATTCTGAAGATAATATTGCTGGTTGCCACGTCTCTGTGTCTGGTTGAGATGTATGACAGTTATGGGGAGATCTGTAGGAGTCTGTGCACTTGTGATGAGAAGGAAGGTATTCTGACCGTCAGCTGTGAGAACAGAGGCATCGTGCGGCTGTCGGAAATAAGCCCGGTGCATTTTTCTACGTACCATCTTTTGTTGACAGGCAATTTGTTAAAACGATTATCTGTCAATGACTTCATCAACTACACTGGAGTTTCTATTTTGCATTTAGGTAATAATGACATATCGGAGGTGGAGACTGGGGCGTTCAATGGACTCCAAGGATTAAAGAGATTGCATTTAAATAATAACAAAATAGACACGTTAAGGGACGACACGTTCGTCGGGCTGGAGAGCCTAGAGTATCTTCAGATTGATTATAATTTCATTAGCACTATTGAACCGAATGCTCTGAGCAGACTTCATCATCTAACTGTGCTTATTCTAAATGACAATTTGTTGTCTTCTCTGCCCACCAATATTTTCCGGAACGTGCCCTTGACGCACCTGGATCTCAGAGGCAACCGGCTAAAAATGTTCCCTTACATTGGACTTTTAGAACATATGGATAAAGTAGTGGAATTACAGCTGGAGGAAAACCCGTGGAACTGTTCTTGCGAGCTCATAGCTCTCAAAGCTTGGCTGGAGAGCATCGCCTACACTGCTTTGGTGGGGGAGGTGGTGTGCGAGACTCCTTTCAGGCTCCATGGCAGAGATCTGGACGAGGTCTCAAAGCAGGAACTGTGTCCCAGAAGGGCCATTTCAGAGTATGAGATGCGCCCTCCGCCCCCACTCAGCACCAGTGGCTATTTTCAGACCACGCCGGTGGCTGTGACAGCATCAGCTACATCTTCAGCAGTTCTTCGCTCCTCATCCAGGCCGACCAAGGGCACCCGTCAGTCCAGCAAAACCAAGTCCAAGCCCACATCTCGAATTCCGGCCAACCCTTACAACTATGGGCCCATCATTGCTTTTCAGACCAAATCTCCCGTGCCTTTGGACTGCCCCACCACCTGTACATGCAATCTGCAAATCTCTGACCTGGGGCTAAATGTCAACTGCCAGGAAAGGAAGATTGAAAACATATCAGATCTAAAGCCCAAGCCATACAATCCTAAAAAAATGTACCTCACAGGGAATTACATCCCTGTGGTACGGAGATCTGACTTCGTGGAGGCTGAGGGACTGGATTTACTGCACCTGGGAAACAATCGGATCGCACTCATACACGACAGAGCCTTTGGGGATTTAATTAACTTACGCAGGCTGTACTTGAATGGCAATTTGATTGACAGACTCACAGCAGATATGTTCTTTGGGCTAAAGAATCTGCAGTACTTGTATTTAGAATATAATAAGATTAGAGAGATTGTAGGCGGCACCTTTCGCTTTGTGCCCAACCTCCAGCTGCTTTTTTTGAACAACAATCTTTTAAAAACGTTGCCAGGGGGCATCTTCTCTAGTCTGTCTCTCTCTCGACTTAATCTCCGCAGCAACCACTTTCAGAACCTGCCTGTGAGTGGAGTTTTGGACCAGCTGAAAGCGCTGGTTCAGATTGACCTGTTTGAGAACCCTTGGGAGTGCACGTGTGACGTGGTTGGCATGAAGATCTGGTTGGAGCAGCTCAACACTGGAACGGTAGTCAATGATGTCAAATGCGTGACCCCCAAGCGGCTCGCAGGACAGGATATGCGTGTCATCCCCTCCGAGCAACTATGCCCAGACTATTCTGATGTCATCGTATCCACTGTGTTTCCATCTGAGGAGACGTTGGCAGACAGGATCAGCACCACCGAAACGCCACTGAGGTTCAACACGCCTTCCAGTAATGTTCCTCTGTCTGTTCTGATTCTCAGTCTCCTCCTTGTTTTCATAATGTCAGTGTTTGTGGCAGCCGGCCTGTTCGTGGTGGTGATGAAAAGGCGCAAGAAGTCCCAGAGCGACCGTACCAGCACAAACAACTCAGACGTGAGCTCCTTTAACTTACAATACAATCTCTATAGCAATCGGTCTGTTCCCAAGGTCAAAGCCCCCGCAAGCCACGTCTATGAATACATCCCCCATCCGTTAGGTCATATGTGCAAAAACCCAATCTACAGGTCCAGAGAAGGCAACACTGTTGAGGATTATCCTGACCTCCACGAACTGAAGGTCACATACAGGAGTAATGCAGAGGGTGAACAGGAAGTAACCATGAGGAGCCCAGCTTACACTGTTAGCACCATTGAGCCCCAGGAGCAGCCGTCTCCCGTTCAGGATGCAGAACATTTCTTCAGAGGGATTCTGGAGCCAGATAAATCTCCATCCACTGCTGCTGGCAGATTTGAATATAAATACACTGGCCCCGTCCCCTACACGTACCAACCAAACTTCAATGTCAGACGCCAGTTCCTACATCCTGAGGGAATAAGAGAGACTATGTTGTATGGTACAGCACCAAGTACTGTCTTTGTGGAACCCAACAGAAACGACTATTTGGAACTAAAAGCAAAGCTCCAAATCGAGCCGGACTACCTCGAAGTTCTTGAGAAACAGACGACACAGAGCCAGTTTTGAATCTTGGTCCATACACAAATGCAGTAAAAGCATTTTCCACTGACTAAAACTGGAGGGTGCCTTGGCACAAGAAACACCAACTTAAACAACAACAACAAAAAAATCCTTCAGTGGGGTGTGCCGAACTATGTTACTTTAATTTTAGAGTCACATGGCATTATGGAGATAAATAAGAAGCTTGCAGAACTTGGAGGAAAACACGAGGTGTGATTTAAACTGGCAATGCAAAATCTATTTTTTTAAGAAGATCACATAAATCTCTAAGTGTACAGGTTAATCTCACCCAAATACATTTTCAGGAATATAATCATAGAAATATTGTCAATCTAATGGATTTGGTGATGGGGGGAGAAAGGGGGTTTACATACAAAAGCAAACAAAAAAATAAACACTATATTGCAGTGCATCCAACCAAGCAGGAAAGTTTCTCTGCTTTAGTCTGTAAGTACTGTATTTATTGGTATACTCTTTGCCATGTATTTTCATCATTTTTTCGATACTCATCAAGATTATGTGTGTCATGTCCCATGATTCTCTGTATGAGCATTTTGTTTGTGGTTTCAGATCACTTACTGTAGCTTGCATTGTACAAGTGGCTTTCTTTAAGCAGTGGCACACCCCCAATGACCGAGAGAGACTCCATCATTTAACAAAAAGGAAAAGTGTCTTTGTATGCTATTCTGCACTTTTTTGGAAGATGGAAGGCCAGTGGGTCTTCCCAACTAACATTAGGAGAAATATTATATATTAAAAATGAATATGCGCATTCATTCTTAATATGTATTTTTAATATGTTATCAAAATTCATAAATAATAATTCAAGTAATAATTATGTTGTGTTATACTGATATTTTAATGTAACACCTATTTTTATACAAGCATTCGCAGAATCCTTTTCCCTTCGTTTTCATTGTTTCATTGCTTTGCACTTATTGCACTATATTGACCAAAATATGTTTATGTCATCAATAAATATGATGTTCAGTTCTTATAGACCTCTGTTGGAAATTCAAACAGGTTTAATTACAGCTTCCACCCGGTAGCCCACATGTGCAGAGCCATTGTAAGTTGACAAGAGTTAATTCAATAGCTTAAATCGATAAACCAAGCTAATACTGAGTGAACCTCTCAACTCAGGCAGTTTCTGAGTGTGTGAGTGTGTGTGTGTGTGTGTTGGTTTTGTTTGTTTAGCAGGTGAGCAGCACAAACTAGACTACACTAAATAGGGTGAACTATTTTTATGGTACACAACAAGTTATTGAGTAAAATGTAAGGATAAGCAAGTAAAATTGTTCTTTTAACATGATTTAAGTGACTAGTGCTGTCATTGTATCACTATTTCACTTTTAACATGACCTAAAAAATTATAAAAACGGTATTAATGCAGTATCTTTAAAAAATGCTCATCTTTAATGCTCATCAGTTTATCTTTAATTTTGTTTATTTAGTGTTTTCATTGTTTTGGTCAATGAATGACGTTTAAAACAGGAGTGCAGGGAGGCAGAGAGAGTTTATAACCATTGTGGCCTCTTAAATCAAAATATTAAATGAGTGCAATAGCGCCACCTACTGTGTTGGTGTGAAGCAGATACTGGTGCTAAATTATTCATGATATTATCATATGTAGTATTAAAACAGTATGAATAATAATGGATATTATTGTCAAAACCAGAATATTATGACACCCAGAGAAGTGTCAGAGATGTAATTTTATATGCAAAGAAAAGACTTTCATGGCAAAAAGAGGGTTTGCATTAAGTGGCTGATTGGTAGTTATTAGTTAAAGCCTGTGAAATAAAGGCAGACATTTGTTTGGGTGCTACTCTAAAAAGGTGCTCTCAGCTTGCACTCATTTGTCCTCTGGACCATGACGGTGTAAAATATTGGTAAAGCCGTAGATTTTAAATTGCTGTGTTGAGTGTTGAGAGAGGAAGCTGACCTGGCTCTCTGCTCAATGATAAAGAGCTCTGCTTTGTACCCAATGCCTCACTGGGCTCAAGGGTCCTATTCCACTTTAAGCTTGATCTGGATCTTTTTATAGCTGTGGAAAATGAAGGCTTCATCTCAGGATGAGGGGCTTGAATAATTTGGGTAACCTGACAACATGTCTTGATAGCATAAAGAGCTTGAATTACAAAGTTCTAAAGCCACAGGGGGTCTTATGAGAGGACAGACCCTAACATAATGTTACATACTGATTCGCTGCCGGGGGACATTTGGGTAATTAATGTGCAGGGGGACTGTCAGGTGGCTTTTGATTCACGCACGCTTGTTTAAATCATGTCGGAGCTTTGCTATGAAGTGAAGATGTGCTGTTTAAAGGTTTTCAGATAATTATTTTGGGTGGATTTTTTGTTGATTTGCTTTTATTATTATATAAGAAAATAAATATTTTGCATTAATTCTGTTGACACGCTTCAAAAATGGATAACTGGAGTTGTCTGGATTATTTTCCTGGATTCTGGATCAGCAAGAAAAATGACTTAAAAAAAACAAAACTTTAAGGAGATCATTAAACTGTCAAATTCCAAAAGGCTTGTTCATCCAGGGTCCAAAACAAATGCAGCTGGGGCTAAAGTGTGCCAAAATTGTGCACTTGTACCCAAAGTGTTCCCAGCTAACAATTTTAGGTTGTAAGAACATTTACATGAAGTAGCAAAAACATTCAAAATTCAAAACCAACCACTGGAACATTTAAAACATCCAATTCTTATAGAAGTCATATTAACATTATTGCTTAGTTAAAAGAACGTTGTTCAAACATTGTTTAATTCAGTAACATTTTTAAATAATGTCACCAACAAAAATAATGTATTTATATATAATATATATCAGTTGAGTCTTGGGCAGTTGTGGTCTACCGGTTAAGGAGTTGGGCTTGTAATCGGTAGGTTGCTGGTTCGATTCCAGCGCCGGGTGGTAGCAACTGAAGTGCCCTTGAGCAAGGCACCTAACCCCCGATTGCTCCCCGGGCGCTGCAGGGACAGCTGCCCACTGCTCCAGTGTGTGTGTGTTCATGACTTGCAGTGTGTGTTCACTTCTCACAAAGGATGGGTTAAATGCAGAGGTCACATTTCGGTTATGGGCAACCATAACTGACAAATACATGTCACTTTCACTTTCATATCGTTAAAAAAAAGGCTACTAACGTTACAACAATAACATTTCTTATAGCTTGGAGAGAACTTTTAAAGAACATTACTTAGCGTTCTGAGAATGTTTCCTGGTGTAGTTAGCTGGGGTAAATGTTTGACATTTTTAACAGCTGCTGTTTCGTGTTGTCTGAGTTCATTTAAGCACTGAACTGAAGCTACAAGCAAAGGATGTGAGACCAATGTTCTACCACAGACAAAAATATTCTGCAGATTCACAGCTGATGTTTTTAATGGGCACGAGGGGCTTCACGAGGGTCTTCAGAGGAAGAAAGGAGGTTTAATTTCCCTGTTGATTATTTCACTCATCTCGTTGTGGGAGGATCGAGGAGGCGATGGCTTATGTTTGACAACATTTGCAGGTGGAGTTCAAGGAGTGCTGGCTAATTGAGAAGGCAGCTATGATATCTGACAGGCACCAATGAGTCTGTTGATTAGTTTAATCATGGCATTTAATGAAACTCCTTGAGCCGTGGGGAGACCTCAAAGAGCGATAATTTCACAGGTTGGGAGTCATTTTAAGCCTCTGCTTGTTTGCGGAGAGTCCCGGAGACGTTCAAGGCCTTGTATCTCTAATTTGTTTACATGTCTTTTGTGGCTAATATAAACATACATGTTTGTTAAATGTTATTTTGTCTGTGTGTGTTTATTTGTTGCGTGTGTTTGTCTTTTTACGTAGAAATCTCAGTTAAAGTTAATGTGAAGTTGTGGGCGACCTCCATTTACACAGGGCCATCAATGTTGTTTGTGTCCTCTGAAATTGCTAATATTGTTTCTGCATTATTAATTTTGTGATTTCTGTATTATTTGCTCTCAAGATGTTGTTATGATGCTCTTATTTCCATTTGTGCTGCAGAGGTTATGCAGGGCATGCAACATAATGCAAAATTGGAAAGCTATTGCTTCACTGTGTAAGGCAATGCCAAACGCTAATGGAGGTAATTATGAGCTGAAAGGTTTAGAGATTTGTTCCTACCCATGTTTATCTTTAAAATCAAGAATTTAGTTGTACACACTTGATTTAGACTGTGGACCAGGCCGGATCTGGCCCTCAATGGGTCCTTAGAAGCAAATAAAGGGGGTTTATAAGATTAAAAGATTTGTATTGTGTAATTCACCCACTCGAACGAATAATAAAGAGCACTGCTTATGGCCAACTTCTCCAATGCTGTGAGAAACACAGTTTGCCATATTTATGGGCTGGTAACGGCCAAGGGTTACCATAGCAACAAGACACCTGTTGGTTACTGGCTAATCCAAAGGAAATTAGCATAAACATGGCTAACTGTGGTTCAGACGCCTGTATTCATGTATTTCAGATGAAATTCAGCTTTAGCTTTCCAGGTCGTCGTGGAAAATTGTTCTAATTAGTATGTTTTTGGTGAATTAGCAGTTTCAAGCTAAGAAAGAAAACAGCATAACAAAGAGACACTAAAAAAAAATCTGTTTTCTAAAAGCTCCAGGCAGTTATATGTGAAAAAAAGAGAAGTTTTGGCTCAACTCCCTTTATATTTTATGGGCTAAACCAACAACTGAAGCAGAAAAGATTTAGAGAAAAAAATGTTGATGTTAATGTCTCATTTTCAAGTGGTTTAAATATAATTTTGTGCACGCCAAGATGATTCTAGAGATTTGTGTTTTAAAGCATTAGATATGAGTCAAAGCATGAGTCTGAGAAACTTTTTTTGCAATTTGCCTGTTGGCAAAGTTTCCTGTTGCGATTGCTTGAGTCTCGTCTTTCTATTAAGAAGAGAAAATACATCTATAATTCCCCTCACAAACCTTTGACGACTCTCAATAGCTTTGTTTTCATTTTTGCAGGAGTGTATTATGTAATATGTGCTATTTTTATTTCTTACTCTTTTATATGATTTTTATGATTCATTCTAATGTAAAAGCAAAGACTTCCATATGAGACATTGTTTTATATTAATGTAAATACAGTATGTAAAGTGTTTCATGCACATCTTGTTATATATATATATATATATAGAGAGAGAGAGAGAGAGAGAGAGAGAGAGAGAGAGAGAGAGAGAGAGAGAGAGAGAGAGAGAGAGAGAGAGAGAGAGAGAGAG
>JAZGTK010019150.1:0-11519 GCA_036877625.1 Ambastaia sidthimunki | reverse complement strand
ACAGACACAAAGCTCACCTCAAGTCAACTTACAAGTGTAGGTTACTAGATTAATGGAATTCAAATTATGAAGCACACACACCTGTCTGTCTAATTCCTATCACTATTCCTCTTACACACTCCACTTGCTCTGTGTTGTTTTCTGCAGAGTATCTGTTACATCTGTTTTGTATTCATCTGACACAACTGTCATAAAACACACTCACTGATAATTGCTACCTGACAATACCACCGCAGGCTGTGCCAAAGGCACGCTCACACACAGACTGGATAGAGTCAACTGGAAATTACTAGAGTATCATGTGTGTTTATGACAGTCTTTTACTGTGGCTACTGAGAAGACAGTGAGTCAATACAGTAACTTGGTTAAAGACAGAACCAACAGTGCTAACTTTATATTGTTCTCATTATCAAACATTGTTTTATTTTAAATGACTAACATCCAGTTTAGCTTTAAACCTCCTTTTTTCATGCTTTAAAGCTGAAACCTCTGTCGCCATCTCTGTTTGAAACATAAAATTGCAGGTTACTTTACGTACTTTTCTTTATGTATGCTGAAGTCAAATGAAGGCAAACTGACATTATATATAATTATTATAAGCTAACAGTTGCGATTCAGGGTAAGTTAAGGAGACTGTTTTGAAAATTGGTCTCTTATGTACTTGTTCAATAACTGATCTTTTCTTAACAAAAAAGATTGCAGCTTTAATGTTATTTTAAACTCAATGAAGGTTTTGTTAATTTATCTAAATCTAGTTTAGACCTAGACCTAGTTTAAACCTAGTAAAGAGTAAATGAAGTGGGAAACTTCCTACAGCATGTATGCTAACTGAAAACGATGATGAAACATTCAATTAGCCTGAACAGCTGAGAGCAGAACATGAACATATTCAAGTGCGCTGGACCGTACGCGCTAAGACAACGCAAGACATTAATTCAAAGATAATTTTTCCTGCAGTCAAACGTCTGTTTATCAGCTTCTGTCTTATCAGGATAATGAGAAATTTTATGAATTGAAGACAAGGGGACAGACGAAGGCTTCAATGCTACGCTAACAAAACGCTGATCTTTCAGTCGTGTCGGCGGGTAAAAACGGCTACGCTTGCGTTACTCTGCAGACTTTCAATAGTGATGTTTTTTTCTATGCTGGATTGACTTGTGACATCTGACAAAATGTTTGCCTAATTACTTTCTGTTGTTTTCTGTCTTCAGCCCAGTAGCAAAAACTCTTTTTTATGCTCTCACACACTTCACTATAAAGACATTTTCAAAACAGTTTGGCCCTTACATGTATAGCCAAACCTGTACACATACATAAATACATTTGTTCTTATATCATCGACTTTGCATTGACCCTTATTATTTTTACACAGAATTACCCCTCGCATCCTCTGCACATCTTTGAAGACACTGTTGGAGACATCCAAAGCAATCTTTGTGTGTTTTTTGGCAGCTGAGCCTGTGGCCTTTGGCATTGCTAGCTTCACACTTTACCTGTTAAGTTTAGGTTTGTAGGTTGCCATATGATTCACATATAAAAGACTCATAAACATACAGAACTACTATATATATGTGTGTGTGTGCGTGGTTATATATATATATAGTGACTCTATAGTAAGTCTGATGCCTAGAGTCTATATATAGGGTACATATAGATCTCGGGCATCAGACTCACCATTGCCTAAATCCAGCCTGTCACAATGCTTTAACTCAATGTAGAGAGACAGAGAAAATAGAAATAAAGATAAAGAGGAGGATCAACCATCACTGTGATCACAATAACTAGAAGCTGGAAGAATGAACAAGAACAGAGAAAAGAATGAGAAGAAAAGAAAGCACAAAGAGAGATAATAGGTGCGTCCACAGGTAGTGTCTTTACAGCTCTCTCTCCCTCTCTCTCTCTCTGATGCCTGTCAGGGTATCTGCTCTGGTTATTTTAAGGCTGCACAACAGATAACATACACTGTTATGACAGTGGACGACCTGCTAAATTAGGAATAGCTTCCTCCTGTCTTTCTCATTCTCTATCGCAGCTCTCTTTAATTAAATGAATTATCATTGATTTAATTTGAACTCATTTGGCTCAACTACGCTTTCAAAATTTTGTAAACAGACAGGATGTGCATGTATGTGTACAAACTTATTCTCTCAGCGTTCACACGCACACGCACACACATGCACGCACACACACACAAAATTACAGAATGAGCCAAACTTTTGTTTGAATGTTCTGGGAAAGTCTGAAAACTTTAATTAGACAGATGTTCTTTCTGTTCATGTAAACTGTGAAAGGTTTGCCTTTGTTTTACTGTAGCTCCTCTGAGGAGAAATTTTAATTGTTTTTCTCTGTTGTAATTTGAAGCAATTTTAGATTCTTTTAGATTGGCTTCTTTGTTCTTGTAAAGTTGCTAATGATAAAGCAGACTATAGCAGTCTCTGCTCTGTCTAACAGCTTTTTTTTACTCTGTTATTTTGGCTATTATGAGATCTTCTGTCTGAACATTTCTGTATCTGAACTGTGGCTAAAATCAGAACCTTATCTCAATGCCTGACTTATGTTTTTGCTATGCTATCCATAACACATGACATAAAACAACATATAACAAAACATAGCTAGGTAAGATAAGATATAGAAGTCTTATCTTTCTCAATAGCAACTCTTTGACAACACTTGACTTAATAGAACAATGTGATTCAGTTTAAGCAACTGGCAGAGAAAAAACGGGGCCCATAATGTATTTAATAGTGTCATGGTTATATTCAGATATAATATTCACATTTATTTGACTGTTTCTGATCTATTTGATTTGTTTTCTGTTGTCCACAGCCCAGCAAACAGGAAACAGTGTTCAGTGATCACTTTAAGTTTCCTGTACAGCACAGTGAAGCTCACTTTCAAACCGAACGTAGAGCTTAACTTTACAAAGGATGTTGTAAAGTTAACATTTACACTTGGAGAACATGCTGGACCGACTACAGCACCCTGGTGTCAACTATAAACATTATCTAAGCGCTTCACAAAAACGCAGTTGCTGTGATAACACGCTGTTTATTCAGTTCAAACACAACAACAGGCCCGTGGCAATGCAATAAAAATAATAATCGCTGCCTGCAGGATTTCCTATGGTTGGCTTGGAAAGACAGACTGGGGCAGCAAAGGAGTTACTGTAGCTGGAATCCACTGAGACAATATTAAAGATTAATCAGCTTTTCAATTAGCCACAGTTACTGTTATCTGCCAAAGCTGTCAGAAAATATGATGAAGGAAATCGCTAAAGCGAGGAAGGGGAAAGAAATTAATGTAAGGAAATTACCTTGTGGGAGAAAGACTAGGCCTGTTCGACAACAATGAAGTGTTTTATAGGGAAACTAACGTCATGTGTTTAGTTGATATACATGCATAGCCTGTTTAGGGGCAGTTGTGGTCTACTGGTTAGTGAGTCGGGCTTGTAATCAGAAGGTTGCTGGTTCGATTCCAGCGCCGGCAGGTAGCAACTGAAGTGCCCTTGAGCAAGGCACCTAACCCCCGATTGCTCCCCGGCCGCTGCAGGGATAGCTGCCCACTGCTCCGCACTAAGGATGGGTTAAATGCAGAGGTCACATTTTGGTTATACATGTCACTTTCACTTTTACACATCTCAGGGGTGTAGCAACAATTATAATGCAGAAATTCCAACCACAAAAGTAACTAAAAATTATTAGTATATATTTGGAGTATTTTGCTTGGTGATTGTATGGAAAGGAAAACAAAGACCAAAAAGAACAAGTCAAGTCAAGAACAAAATCATGTTTCCACAAGGTCAACATTTACTGGAATTAATGTATTTGTGGGGACATTTGATCCCCATAACGAAGTGAATACCACACACACGCACGCACACACACACACACACACGCTTGTCACATTGTGTTTACCCTCTCTCATACACAAGTGTTGCTTGTCAGAAGGATTATACACTTATACATACAGCTGATTATTGGTGCTGTTCTAATAAAGAACTGGGGATCTGATAATCACATTATTGCCTGTCTGGAGTGGAACAGTGCTTGAGAGAGAAATGCCATGACCTTCAGCAAAGCCAAAAAAAGTACTGGTGACTCAGAATGCTTTTGTTAGCTTATTCTTAAGGGGACAAACGACAGGACATTTAAAGTCAGTAGAGAAGGTTATCTTTCTCATGATGACACTGTGGGTGTTTCTCAGTTCAGATGTCAGTCATTAAATCTGAACGGTTGTCAACCGTTTATTGTACTTGCATTCGACGCTTAGAAGTCAAACATTTCCCCAAAAACTGCATATTTAATGAGTGTGTATTTATCGCCTTATTTGTTGCCTGTCATAGTGTTTTATCAGAATAACCAAAATGCCTTTGAAAATTCTTTTTCTCTGACATCACAAATGCCTTGTGACATCACAGCCCCTCTCCTCCAATCACCCAGCTCTGTTCTAATATGTAAAGTCCACTTTTGTGATCGAATCAATTCTGGATGGATAAGAAAAAAAATCAAGCCATTTACTGTATCCTCATCGCACGTCCTGTTTCACCCGGAAAAATATGTCAGAATACAGAACTAAATGGATTAAAAATGGTGTTTCGCTTTGAATTTTATATGCAGTTCAAAAAATATAAATTCTCACACCAGCGACCAATAGTTCCTCCCCTTCCTGTCTGCCACACAAGCATTAGGCCTTCAATCTTCTATTAATACACACAGTAATTTCAGCTTCCCTTCATTCCAATTACCTCCTGCTTTGCACTTTGTAGGCACATTCATCTAATTCCCTCATGTATGAAATGATCTTGTGTCTGCTACAGGCCACACCATTAAGCCGAGGCTTGTTCTTGACTGATAAGCACCAGCATTATTAAATGATCACCAAAGCCCCCATCTGACTGTTTCCTCCGTAGAGGATTTCGCCCCCTTCATTCAATCACTTTCACTCACTTTTTAGGAGTTTGCAGCCTTTAGAAAGACGCTGAATTATGGAACAGGGTCTGCAGTGATGATAATATTCTGAAAGGAAGACCAGGCAAACAGGGAATGTTGTCAGAACATTGGCTAACGTTATCTAAAAGTTCTTTCAAACTTTATAACATTCTTGCAGTGATGTAGTGGAACGTCGAATATCATATCAAAAATGTTATTCTTAAATTTTAAAAATGTTGCATCTCATAACCAAGCTGTTAAGACAAGGTCAAAAAAATGGATGTTTTAAATGTTCCTAGAACTTTCAAAATAATATTTTTAACGTTTTTGTTACTTAATGGAAATGACACAGAAACTTAACCTAAAATTGTTAGATGGGGAGGTTATTAAAAGTCACCCAGCAGTGTGTTCAGCAGATGTCTTTGTTGAAACTTTCTTTTTTGGCTGATCGCACAAGATAAAAGATGTATTCGTTTAGATCAGAGATCACTGATAGGGTCACTGTAGCTGAGCGACACAGAGCTGCGCTCCAAGCTTTTAGTTCAGTTGAACTGTGATATCGTAGTCATGATTATTCAATTAACTTTCAAGGCCACTGCAAAGGGGATTTTTATGTTTTAAAAAATCATAAGCTTATTCATGTTTCATGTAACATCAGTAGAGGAATGTTATTGGTTAGAAGTTGCTCTTTCATGATTTAAGATGTTTAAAGGCTGGGCAGATGATTTTTTTCCTGAAATGCTTTTTGTTGTGCTGGTTTAAAGTCTCTTCACATCCTGATAGCAGTCACTAAGTAAAGTGGTCAAAAAATGTTTATATAAATGTATATCTTCGTGGAAGGCACAGAAATCTTATGCTTTCAAAGCTAGTTTGCTATTGCTAGCATTTCTGAAATTGACTACCCTACCTTTAAACAAGTTCTAACTTAGGTTTCCTTGAAGTTTTAACTTTGTCTCAGACGTTTCTCCTTAATTTTCTATGAGAAAATAAAGAAATAAATGTAAACAACTGATAACATTTAGTAAAAGCGTACGTTTCAGCTATAAATGAATGTAAATATCATAAACTAGATGTCTGGTTGTGGGGGAAATTTTGCTGAGCAAAGTTCACGTGACTTTTGATTACAGGCATCAGTGTATTGGCAAATCTAAACAGAATTTATAAAAGAAATTGTTAAGGTCGCTCTGTTCCGCTCAATTCATTTTTTATAAGGAGCAAAACACGCAATCGCAGCTTGTTTTAGGGAGGTTATTTGTACAATCTGCATTAAATTTCTAAGAAAAAACAAACACACACCGTCTTCTAAATGTCCAATAAACCAATAAGATGATTGTACTACATGTTCAAAGTTTCTACTGAATCATGCAAGAGAAGTTAAAAGCAAGAGCATCAACAGTGAATCATGGAGGAGAAAACGTGGCCCCTGGGACCACGGGCTTTTCTCCAGTAGTAAACAAACACACACGTATAGACATTCGCATGCTTTAGATTTCATCTGTGAAAGATGCTGATTCACTCTCATTGAAAAAAAACCGCTCATCACAGAACAAGCAAATGAGGCACTTTAAGCAGCATTGATTTTAAAGGGAAGCTAATCCTCCTACAAAGCAAGAACCAGCAGTAATTTACCTCGTCAGCTCAATTAGGAAATGAGAAATACTGGTGTGTTGTGACCCGCCCCCTTATCACGCTTCAACCTACACCACATACAACTGTGCAAACACTCTCACGCTCCCTCTCTCTCTCTTTATTATAAGCTGATGGCTTCAAAAAAGCAACTGACTTTCAAATTATCAACACGCAAATTTTAAAAATTCCTAACAATAAAAAAATTTAATTACAAAGCGAGAGGAGCCCTCTCCAAAAACGTTTGGGCGCCATTTATTTTAACAACATCTCTGCCATGAGATGGGTTTCAGACATATCTTGGACAGACAGAAAAAGACAGGAAATAATATGGATTTAGAGTGGAAAAAAAGAAAAAAAATTCTCTTTTAACACACAGTCTAATCTAAACTAGTGGCTCACTAAGTCACTAATAAGAAAGCCTCTATAATAAAGAAAATAAGTCTAAATGTAACCAGATATGACCATTGCTCAAGCATAATCTAAATATATCTAATGCAGTTTGATTCTTGAATGGAATAATGTCAGTCAATCACGGACACTGACAACTAGCATTTTGCTGAAATAAAAACTAAAGTCAATGGTGAAGGTTTGCTGTGGTTCAGGCTGCTAGCATTGCTGTTTAAAAAGACTATTACTCAGGGGAGGATGGGTCAGCGTTTCCACGCCAACACAACCATCAGCAAGCTTTTATGGTGCACAGCAAGGTCTGATTACTTCTGAACTCACCAATTCCTGTTGACTGGACAGCTAACATGTAATTAACCTCTCTGAATGCGGGTAGAGGAAAACATATTTCTAATATTACAGTATGTCAGCTTTACAAAGGTGATCATCCAAGATCTGGGTTAAACCATGTATAGATTACAAACAGGCAAGGTTCATATTTGTAAGCTCAAAGTTGATTTTGTTTAGGCCTAGGAACATTCTAGGAACGCTCAAAACGTCCAGTTTTTAAGACATTCTATTCACAATAATGTTTAGTTATAAGAACATTATGCAACATTTTTTAACTGTGTAATGTTTTTAAAAATGTTCAACTAACAACTTAAGAATAACATTTTGATATGCAGGATATATAACATAAAAAGTTCTAGTAATGTTACTGCAAGACCATTTTTGATGACTTTAAGATTTTTAGAGAATGTTTGTCAATGTTCTGGGAACGTTCCCTGTTAGCTGGGTACACATCTTGCTCAAATTCTCCATCTTTCTCCCATCAAAATGTCTAGCACTTTGCATCTCAGTTTGCTGCGTGCGTCCCCTTGGTTTGAGGACACACTAAAAACTGTGTGGTGCAATTTTTGGCACCTTGTATTGTTGTTATGTTTACAAGGAAGACAAAAGACACAAACACCTCCACACACAACGGTTCTATCCAATTTCACACCTGAACTATGGCCACTTTGTGCAGAAGAGGTGCACCTGCTGTGAGCAAGTAAGAGTTACAGGAGCTTGTTAAAAAGGTACAGGAGAGGAAATCCAACAAACACTGTTAACAAGAATGGTAACATAAGACGGCCTACTAGATAAATTGCACCAAAACTTTGACCTTCAGAGCTGTCCACATCATTTTCTCTCCATCTATAGAATCTGCCTCTGATAAGCTTAAAGTAGGCTGGTAGGAATGTAACTTGTATGTGAAACACTTTCTGTCAAAGCTGAAAGATTTGTTTGGTTTGTAGGCAATGTTAATGTATTCACTGCTTTCTCACAAAACAGTTCGCGTGCCAAATAAAGGAGAGAAAGCATGAGGCTGGGCTAAAAAATTAGGCATCCAATTATCGGAATAGGTATTCATAAGCAGACTGCTTGTTTTATGTTCCCTGACAGCGCTGGGGTGAGGGTAGAGCATCCGACATCTCCCGCGAGCTGCCGAGGTGTCATGAACTGTGGGGAATTCCATCTTAATTGGAAGTCTGGCAGAATTTCCATACCAACAGGAAAGAAAAGAAACAGAGAGAGAGAATTATTAAAGCTACAACAGAAACAGAAATTCAGAGCCAATACAAGCCAGATAGAAAATACAAGCCAAGAATACCCACAATGCCCTGGGGATGTGTGTTGACCTCTAGCTTAATTTGCATACAAGCACAAGTTGGCATCCATGGTAACAAGCTAATGTGAACTTGGGGCTTGATTTGAGGTATTCGTAATGGAACTTGGTGCTTGGCTAAGAGACAAGAACTTTTTCTGGAAAAACTGAAGCAGATAAGGTCTTTCTAAGGTCTCTGTGGTAAATATTGATATTAAATCCCAGACTCACACTGCGATGGGACTAACTCAGCATCTGTTTTACAGCTCCTCTAATTAACAGCCCGACATTAGCAGACCATCTGCTTCTAAACCTGAAAATACATAAAAGAAATAACATTAAGGTTATTAAAACCGGCATTATATGTGTGTGCTTGACCCTACCAGAATACAAAAGCAAAGTGTTAAATAACAGTGTTCAATTATGCTCCCTAATGCAATCCAACAGACATGCTTTTTGTCCACATAATTGTGTAGTTAGTATTTACCAGCAGGGGCCAACTGCCAAAGCTAACCAGCCAAATCTTGAAACACAAATTTACATGCTTTCTGAGTTTTACAGGTTATGATTTAATTCTATAATGCACTTTAGACATTTTACTAACTATAAGTAGTTTTGCAACTACATGCTAATCAACTTGCAGCTATGTCAACTAACTATGATTAGGACTGGTGGTTGACAGGTTAACATTAGCACAGACCATAATCCAGAACATGTGAAGTATAAATAAATTTAACCCATCACAGAATTTTCTTGACTTCTCTTACCAAAACAACACAGTTTTCTGTCGCTGACCGCAAATACAGCCAAACATGTTTGAGGTTAGCGTCATTTACTTCTAAACCAAACTGAGATATTACCAATGTAACTTAGGGCTACCGTGTGAGTGACAGTCTTTCTCGGTTGATTAGTAGATCAACAGTTAGGGTCTTTCTGGGCCCTACGAATAATATATCACGTCTCATCTCACACTGCATTGGGACTAACTGAAAATCAGTTTTACAGCTCCTCTTATTAAGAGTCAGACATTAGCAGCCCATCTGGTTGAGTATTTGCATGCTGTTATTAGCAATTCCTATTTGTCCTGCAGCTGTCAGCCCGTACAGAGCTCTGCTTCCTGCAATCTCGCTGCACATTTTCCTCTTTGTCCTCATGACACTTAGACATCAAGGCTCTTTACACGGCCATCTTTATCTGTCAAAGCTTCCCGCAGATGAAAACAGCTGCGGATGCAGCGCGCGGATGCAAATGCTCTCATGCGAGCGTGTGACTCAGAAGCTCGTAGCCATAAGTCACAGTTGTGATGTAGTTTATTGGTCACTCCTGTCAGAGTTTGTTTGATGGCAGGGGCGTGAGCTGGCGCAGAGCGAGGGAAAGGGAACGTAAAGCTACTGACTCACTGTTTTAAACCTCTTTCATTACTCAGCACACTTGCAGGGATTTGCAAGGACACACACACACTCACACACACTTTCCTTTGTTCGCAGCTCCAAGGCGAACGTCAGCACGCTATTGTCAGTGTTTATAGCACACCGCTGCATGCTTTTCCCCTCTCTGAAGTCTAAAGCACATCTCTCTCTTTCAAAAAAACTACAATGTTGCCACTCTGAGTTTGTAATGTTAGTGAAATCAATATCAGGGCAAACCATACTGTTTTAATAATACTGTATACAGTGTACAATTAAGTTGCATTATGTCAACATTATATTAGGGGTCCTCAAATGTTTACAAGGATGACATTTTTTTTATTTTGGACATATATCAGAATTAACTTTATTGTCATGTACCATTGGCTTACATATACAAGGAATTTGTCTCGGTGTACTGGAATGTAACAGGTAGTTAAAACAATAACAACAAAAATAAAAGACGTTCCTAATAAGAATATTAAGAATTATAAATATATACACATAAATGTAACATTAATATTCTTACTTCTTAATTCTACATATACACACATCAAAATAAGTCATGCACATTAGCAAGGAAAGCTATTTATACAATGCTATTTGTATAACAAACCCGTCTTCTTCTAAAACACATTGTATAAATAGCCCTTTCACTGTCCAGAGACAAAACTGGGTGGATCAAAGATCAAATAAACTCATTAAAATCTTTTTGTTAATGACAACAATGTCATTAGCACTTTAGAAATAGCATGTTGTTTTCAATATTATTGTTGTATTTATCATTAGCATATGAGGGCAATTCTCAGTTCTTGTGTGTTTTTTGTCACCTCATCTACTGCATGGTTTGCTCTGTGGCCTGTAGCTTGTTAGTGCAAATGTGATCAGTCTGGGCTGTGGTTTCCAGCGAGATTTTCTTGTGTTCAAGCATGTGTGTGTGTGACGGTTCACTGCAGAAAGTCAAATGTAAGTTAACTATCGCTCCTTTGGTTTTTGTCCTCACGCGTGTTATGGGTAGCTGTAAAAAATCAAATACAAGTTAACTATCACAACTTTTATGTAAAGAACGTACAGATTCGAGTTACAAATGGCCTGTCTTTGTTTCACTGGTGTGTTTTAATTGGTATTGTAATTATTCTGCTGCTCACATCTGCAGATCTTGACAAGCTCTTGGCATTATGACATGAAATCATGTCGTACTATTCAATTATTCTCTGAAACTTTGCTTGATGAGAGTTCTGAGAGGACAGCTTTTAAAATGTGCTGTGTAATAGTTTCTATGGTAACAAGAATCCACCTGCCTGTTCACAATTATTCACTTTATTAGACCCACAACAGAAATTTTACTTGAAGAATAGACGTCTCTAAAATTAAGAAACGTCCATATTAGCCCTGAGTTACTAGTTTGTTCCCAAACGTACTGTATTCTTTGTTTTGTAAAACTGCACTAATAGCATGTTTATGTTTCTCTTGTCCTTTATTTATCCTCCTAAACAACAGCATTAGCTGCTCTACTGCTCTGAA